>DWMZ01006886.1:0-10095 GCA_018249855.1 Eueides tales michaeli
GCGTCCGGCGTGGATGTCTTATGATGGTCTTAATAAGACACATGAATACATGGAAGTCCTTAAAAGAGGCATTTGTTAACAGAAAAGCTATTGCCAAGCTAAGAACCAACGCGATAAGTAAGGCTTTTGATAAAAAAAAAACCGCAGTTAAATCTATTTATTCATTATGGAGCCACTAACCACGAACAGTTGTCGGTTAAAATTACCCTCCTTTGTTTTTTCTAGAAAACCAAAATGAAAATAATACTATATATCTATTGGGGATTGTACACACAACCGTCGCTTCTACGCTGATACTGTACCATAGCGCGAACATGGCCTCAAAAGAAAATCTTTTAAAAATCAAATTGATAAAATATAGTTATTGTCACAATTATTTCTTAAATGTTAATTATAATATATCAGAGAAGTTTATTAACAAACTGAGCTGTTAAAATGTATATTAAAACTAAATATACATAACAATACATCGGCGTAAGCCATAAAATATCTATTTTTAGTTAGTCCTAAACATATTAACCTGAAAGTAGCTCTCTAATAACCAAAGCATACAAAGTTCACGTTTTTTCATATACTCCATTGCTTTCTCCGTGTTGTGGCTAATATATTTTAGTTTATTTATTTCTTTACCAAAGCAGTTATAGAAATTGAATATTCAAAAATAATTATTTAATGTCATTAGAATTTTTAAATTGAATGTATAAAATTATAAAAAAATATGTGACCCAAAAAGTTCTAGAATAAAAGCTGAATATAGAAAATAGAAGGCAAAACAAGGCTTTCGATCATAAAAACCATAGACAAATAGGTACATTAAATCAGGATCTACGGTACCACAGATATACACACAGACAACATACAGCGGGAATATAAAAAAAAAACAATTATTTCTAAGTTACGCAATAAAGCAAATTTGCGTGTTGTGCGAAAGACGTCTCACCTCGTAGTTCGGGGTCAGGAGGCAAGAAAGTATTCAAGTATTCATCTCAAGAAAGTAGTATAGCTGTGACGCCCATTCATCTAGCACGCCCGTAGAATATAAACAACTGTTAGTTAGATCTTTCTAGCGCTTGTATCGATATTCATCCATGCGTAAAGTCGCCAGCGCCAAATATGTACTGACAATACTGACAATTCATATTAACAGACGATTCAGAAGTCCTTTTACTATTCTAATTAATAATGATTTTTTTATTCACTTTTTTTAGAGGATACAGCTAAATATTGCTGGGTAGGCAGAGGGACTTGTTGGAGCTCAGTGGTACAAACCTGCGACTGTAAATGAGACAGATCGTGGGTTCGATACCTACACGAGGAAATGAAATGTTCAATATTTGCATTTTTTTGCTCTGGTAACAGGCCAAAGTGCGGCGTTGTGCCTCAAATTCGGCGGAAAGGAGGAAACGGAACAGAGTGTCTTAAAACTACCTAGTCTTCCCAAGTATTCCCAAGCTGCCTCTGTGTACCCTGCCATGTGCGTGCGGGATACAGTATGAACAGAAAAAAACGCAGAGGGAACCTGGGAACCTAGTGTTACCCTATTATGTGCGAAAAGAAGCAATTATTTAATTACTGTTGAATACGATTAGGTGGTTGCGTAAACAGTTATTTGTAAACAACAAGGATTTACCGGTACAATGATGTGTTAAAAAATCATAAAGTAAGAAAATAGCTATATATGTATTTAAATGGTCGGGGTCATTTACTAAGCTCGTACATTTATTTGTATATTTATCGTTTTTAATTGTAACTGATATATTTTCGTAGCTAGTTATTACGAGTATATTCGTTCATTTAACTGTACTATCTTTTACTTGTGGATTTGCACTTCTCATCTCTAGCGCAATTATCATGGGAAGTGTTCTAGGGAACTGTTTGACTTGGCACCTGCGCCGAGTTATTTACTTTACAGACTCAAACATCACCATGCATACAAGTATATGCGGGCGGCACTACCGCTACTGTGCGAGCTCGTAGGAATTTTTTTCCACGCACCACGCACCTGTGAAATGGCTTACCTGCGGCAGTATTTTCTAGATCGATACGACATAGGTATCTTCAAGAAGCACGTATATCATTAAAAGCTGGCAACGCACCTGTAGCCCCTCTGGTGTTACTCAGGCTCTTGCTCAGCTGTGATCAGTTACTATCAGGTGACCTGTACGCTTATTGCCATAATAAAATATAAGGCACACTAAATGCTCGATGTAGATAGATCCTCACGTATATCGAATGTATCGAAACAATTAATGTTATGTAATATACAACCTATAATCTAGAATTATGTAATATAATAACTATAGTTTTCGTCTGTAAGCTTGTCCAATACAAAAAGATTTCTTTCTATTCAAATATAATTGTATTTATATAATATTAGAGGCCTGTCGTGGCGCAGTGGCACAAGCGTGTGACTGTAACCGACAGGTGGTGGGTTTGATCCACAGTCGAGGAAATGTAATATTTAATATGTTCAATTTAAATATTTAATGTTTTCATTTCTTCGCAAAATGCGAGGTTGAGTTTCACCACTCGGCGGAAAGTAGGCAACGGAAGTGGAACGGAGTGTCTTAACACTAGGTTCCCAAGTTCCCTCTGCCTACCCTACCATGTGTGGGATACAGCGTGAAGCTGAGTAAGTATATAGTATTAGTAGCGATGTATACGACTGTTGATGATCATTGGTTCAAAACCCACATGTAAGTATTATAGACTAAAGAGGAAATATAAATTAGTTAGTACAAAAACGCCACCAAATTCACAGCATCTCGTTAAGCAAAATATTTTTGTAATTTCTTCATATTAGATATACGTAATAAAAATATGCATTAATTCAAAACATATTTTTTATTATAAAATTTTACTAAAATTCAATTTTTTATATAATAAAAGGAAACAGCTTTAAGCTTTTTCTTGCATAGCATTTGTAGACAGAAAGAACCTGGTTTTAAGGTATCATATACCCCGCTTCAAAATAATCGTGTTTTTTACGTACATATAATTTGTTTTTACAATAATAAAACACAAACGTTTTTAATTTTTTTGTATTGTCTATCTTTCTATAACTACGGGATAGCTGAAAAGATTTTTATGGCTTTTTTATTGAACTATAGTAAAATGACATATACTTTATATCTCAGAATTCCCGTAACATCCGATTTAACGGGAGTAAACCCGCGTTTGTTGACGTGAAATAAGTATATTTTTTTAACAAGTCAATTTTTGCATGAGTAAAATCAAATCTTAAAAGATTTTTTAAATATATAGCAATATAGACAGCCATACTAAAATAATCCACTTATTTTCTCTGAATACTGTTTAATAACAAAAATATTCCTATAACTCAAGCTAATATAATCAATATTTTTATTACGAACAGGTTCAAAGCTTTAAATACATAAATGAGCTCGTTAATGAGCGCGTTGATGTCGTTTACTCAAGAAACTGTTTCTCTGTAAAAAATATATGAGGAAAAATTTATTTGTAATTTATAAAAATATATTAAAATGAAAAAAGTGTAAAAAAAATGTAATATTTTTTTTTACTGTTTATCCAAAGTCCAAGTCTTTTAGAAATAAAATACTCTTTTTTTCTTTAAATTGCACGCTATGTATTCTACAAACTACATTCCGTTCCTCACTTTCTACATACATTTCAAGACATTATGTGTTGAGTTGCGGAACTCAACGCCGCATTGTTCAGAGAACGAAATAAAAAAACCATACCGTGTTTAAATCGCACCCACGACCATCGTTTTCTGATATCCCCTGAGCCATGAAGACGTCAATTATATTCATCCAAGCTTTAAATCAAAAATATCATAATTTTCCTTAAAAAAAATGATTTTGTTCTTATATATTTATTATTATTTTTTAGCTTCATGCTGTAACCCACACAAGGCAGGGTAGGCAGAGGGAACCCGGGAACCTAGTGTACTTGTACTCCGCTCCACTTCCGTTCCCCACTTTTCGCCGAGTTTAAGGCATTGTGTGTTGAGTGACGGAACTTAACGCCGCGCTTTGCCTTATTACTAGAGCGAAGAAATGAAACATTAAATATTTAAATTGAAAATATTAAATATTTCATTTCCTCGACTGGGGATCGACTGTAAGTGCGATAGGCTGTGGGTTCGATCCTGACACGAATTAAAAATTAAATATTCAATATTTGCAATTGAAACAAGGTGAAGCGCGGCGTTGAGATCCGCCACTCTACAAGCAATGTATTCGGTGGCAAGTAGAGAATAAAAGTCTCTTAATGAGAACGGAGTGTCTTATAACACTAGGTTCTCTCTGCTCTCCCATATGTGCGTAAACCTAAAAAAATACTTATGTAAAAATTTATCACAAGTGAATGGTTTTTTTTCAAGCTGAAGGTAAAAATAAAAAAAAAAATAAACGTCGCGCGCCACCGTCCAAAGCGGCAACAGTCACAGCATAAAAAAATGCCAATAATTATTAATTAACTATAATAATTTAATATTTTAATCTTTATCACGTAATATTTAGGGTTCTCTGTGGAATACTTTTTATCAATAATATATATATATATATATATATATATATATATATATATATATATATATATATATATATATATATATATATATATATATATATATATATATATATTTTGCCTTATAACGTTATTTTAGGCTTCGATCCCCACTCGAGGAAATAAAATATTAAATATTTAATCTTTTCATTTCTTCGCTCAGGTAAAAAGGCAAAGTGCGGCGTTAAGTTCCGCACTCAACATGCAATACCTCAAATTTGTCGGAAAGTAGTTAACGGAAGTAGGACGAAGTGTTAACTAGGTAACTACGTGCATTGCCATGTGCGGGATACAGCGTGAAACTAAAAAAAAAAAAAAAACAAACTGTTCAGGAAATATACCTACCCTTATTAGGTACAGTTTGGTTAAAGAAAAAATATTATGGTTTTTGTTTTACAAATCTTCATTGATAGGAATGGTTTAGGGTATTTGGTAAAAACATTATTCTTTATTTAGATGCTTATCATATTTCTTGCATAGAAGAGTAGATAGAGAGAAAATAGTGTTAAGACACTCCAGTTTCCCTCTACGATGGGGTAGTATTGCTTCAATGAATTGTGTTCAAAATTAAAAAAAATAAACATGCTTTCAATAATTATAAAAGCCCTACTGAGAGAGAGAGAGAGAGAGTCCACATTTGCCTTTTATTTTATGAGAGTGAGCGTACCCTGCGGCACAGTGCCTGCCTGTATGTATGTGCTTGATGGGTTCAAATTCTACTCGAGGGAATTAATTTATTCACATTTCTTCGCTTTGATAATGAGATAGCGCTAAGTATAGAGCTTCTGTCAATCGACACACATTTTAAAAAAAAAAATACCAAATTGAAAATAAGGAGGGTTCCCTTTTGGTTCCCTTTATGTACATTTCCATGTAGAGCTAAAAAAAATAGCCTTTTATAGACTTATGTAGTGCAATGCCACACTTTGAGTTCATTGATTTCCTTATTATACCGTCCGAGAATTAAAAGTAGGATCGATCTTGACCGGTTTGATGACCGTTCAGAGTTTATATCGAAGGGGATCGTAAACATTAATAGCTAATTTGTAAGATTTACAAAGATTTATTTAAATATATGTATGTGTGTCTGTGTGTATGTGTATATAAGTTGTCTATGCTAATATTGGAATTTTGTGTTCAAATTAGTTATGTGATACCGTTAGTTGTAACCAAGTTGATAGATTTTAAGTGTTGGTCATATTTTATGCATTAAAACGTTGATAAGGCCAGTCGTGGTGAGACGCACGAGTGTGCGACTGTAAACGCAACAGAGTGTTGGGATGGAGGAAATTAAATATCCAATGCTTTTATTTCATTGCTGTAACACTGGATTCGCTTGTTCTCTCTGCCAATCCTACTGCCATACTGTACACTGTCAATCCTGTGCTCGTGAGGCTGAAAAAAAAACTAACTAAAGGTAAACATATATATAAAGCGCGACAGTCCGACGCGGCAACATTTATAATTAATGTTTTTAAGTTGATAATTTTTATAAATAATTATAATAATTCTTTATGGAATATGTTTTTTACAACTGTGCAAACGCGACAAGATATGGCTTCGATCTCAACTCGGGGAAATTATATATCTAATCTATTTTTATTTCTTTTCTGTGGTAATAAGGGTCAAACAAAAAAGTGGTAAATGGACCGAACTGTCTTAACAATAGGTTCCCAAGGTTCCTCTGTATACCATGCCATGTGCGGGATACAGCGTGAATTTAAAAAAAAAACTGTAAATGCAACAAAAACATGACATCACTCTCGATAGAATAAACTATTTTCATTTCCGAGTTTTGTTTAATTCTAACGACAAGACAAAACATCGCGTTGAATTCCGATAAAATGTTTAAAAAATTGGCTGGTGTATGGGGTACGGAATGTCTTTACGTCCTCTCTTTGTACCATGAGAAAGACGGTAAGGAGCTGAAAAATAAAGAAATTAAGCAAAGCTTTGTCTATGACTTCCGGGAACAGAATTATATGTCACTTTGTAGATATTTATTATATATACATAATTAATTACTAAAAAAACATAACCTACCATGTAGTGTGCAATCAGCCTATATTTTCTGAGGCCGCAGTATTTGAATTATTGTGTAAATATTTTAAGTAAAACATCGTTTACGGTAAATTAAAATGCACAAATATAACATTCATTTTCACGTTTCACACTGTATCCTGCGCATAGTAGATATATAGACAGAAGGAATCTGAGAATCTAGTGATGGGGTGTACTTGTGCCCAAAATCTAAAATATTTCAATTCTTTGGAATAAAAAGAAATTGAACCACAGCCTGTGAAATTAAAGAAATTGAACCCACAACTGGTGAAATTAAAGAAATTGAACCCCCAACTAGTGAAATAAAAGAAATTGAACCCACAACTTGTGAAATAAAAGAAATTGAACCCACAACTTGTGAAATTAAAGAAATTGAACCCATAACTTGTAAAATTAAAGAAATTGAACCCACAACTTGTGAAATTAAAGAAATTGAACCCACAACTTGTGAAATAAAAGTAATTGAACCCACAACTTGTGGCATTTATTGCAGCTCACCTGTTTCACTGCACCGTGACAGGCCTATAAATGTAACGTTTGCTGCAAAAAAGTACATTTTCACTATAAAAATGCTAGTTAGTTGATGCTTCACGCTTATTTCCGATGTGCAGAATTTGCAACGTGTCAAGACACTTGTAAGTGTAAAACTTTATTGGCAGTACACTTAATTCAGTGCTTTCTGCCTTAACTAAATTACTAACAAAAATATTAAACAAATATTATTTGACATGTACACTAGTAAAATAAGATAAATCTGGCATTCAAGATAGAATAACGTGGTTTTTTGCGTATTATTTAATTATTATTAATGTATGAGTGTAACAGTATGTCTCAAACTAAAGAATAGCGTAGTTTGGCGGAACTCAACACCGTGTTTTTTTGAAGAGAGAGAGAAAAACCCCTGAGTGCGAATCAAACCAATGAAAAATCAAGTTAACAGTTAGACCAAATGCGATAGCCATATAAGGAGATAATTGAATTTAGTCTCCCACCACAAAGAAAAATACGTTTTCTATATAAATTATAAAAAAAGACAGTCATATAATGAATGAATTAATCTTCTCTACAAATGATATCCATTTTTATTATAGGAAAGGCCAGTTTTTGTGTCGGCGCCAGTCCGCGCTCTCAATACCTCGAATGTGGCAAAAACTGGATTTTGACATAGTATGTATGTTAATGATTATTGTATACCTGTTAATTATTATACTAATTAGCTGTACGCTGCACATGACTGGGAAGTAGTGGGAACCTAGTAGGAACCTAGGGACTGTGAACCTAGAGTTAAGACACATATATAGGATATAGGATAAGTAGTAAGTAACTATTCATCGAAGTAAATTTATGAACTTAAATTGTTTTTTTATGATTGTTCAGTTTTTGTCGATAGATCTTCAAAAATATATTTATATTGTTATTTTCTTTTTTTGGATTCACTCTGTATGCTTTATATGGCAAGGTAGAGTCAATTTGGCTCGCTCTAGTAACAAGGCATAAAAGAGATTTCTGCTACTCAATACGCAAAACCTCAGAATTAACGGAGGTGGGGAATGGCAGTGAATTAAAAGGAACGGAGAGTTTTAACATTAGGTTCTCTCTGCCTACCTTACAATGTGTGGGAAGCATTATTAAGAATTACTTTGTAGAAATACCAGAATGATATTGAGAAAAGATCGATCGAGTAACTCACATTACTTTTATGTGCAGTTCACAAGATCGCGATAGGTCTTGGTTCCAATCTCCACTTGAGGAGAATTTTAATATTTTTGTTTTTTTGCTCTGGTAAAAAGACAAAACGCGGCGTTATGCTCCGCCACTCAACTTGAAATGCTCCAAATTCGACTGAAAATGGTGTATGGATCGAACACTAAGCTCTCAAGTTCCCACTGATACAGCTTAAAGCTACAACAAAGTTTTTGTACCTCAGTATGAGATAAGGATGCCAACATCACTGCCATAATAGTAAACAAAACATGGATTTCACAAAACCCAGTCTTCACCATTTGTGAAAATATTGTAAAAACTCACTAATTAATACTCTACATGTTGTAGAGTTACTTGTACCAACATAGTATGTAGACCTTTGTTTGTGCGTACTTTATTATCGCTATTGCCATTCTATTTTTATTTATTTCATTTTGCAAAAGTAATATCCGAGAAATTAATAATTTTAAAAGGATGTTGGAACGTAATTTGTTTTTTGAGGCCTGTCGTGGCGCAGCGGGTCAACGCGTGACTGTAAACGACAGGTTGTTGGTTCGATCCCCACTCGAGGAAATCAAATATTTGATAAGGGTTTTCATTTTAAATATTCAAAGTTATCATTTTTTTCGCTGTAGTAACATGGTAAAGCGCGGCATTGAGTTGCGCTACTCAACACGCAATATCTCAATTTTGGAGGGAAGTGGGGGACGGAAGTAAGTGTCTTAACACTAGTTTCCAAAGTTCCCTCTGCGTACCCTGCCATATGCGTGAACATAAAAAAACGTTTTTTTTTTTAAATTATTAACATATTTTTTACCACATAAGGCAAGTTTCCCTTAAATGTGCTAAGGTTACATGTGAGGATCCTGGATCCTGGATGTAAAAAGGAAGCGGAGGGAACCCAGTGTTGTGTCACTCTCATTTTAACATTTCCACTTTCAACAACTCAACTAAACTGATATTTTAATAATTCTCATATTCCATCTCCAAAAGTTAATTTTTATAATTATATTTTATAAGAATCTTAAATTAATCTGAAGGTTTTTACGATCATTAAAAACGTAGTGTCAATATTTTGGTGGAAAGTTGAGAACGTAGTGTCTAGACACTAAGTTCCCTCTGTGTACCCTGCTATGTCTGAAGCTGTCTTTTTAACACGCTATTATTAGCTACAGTCGTCGGTCGTATGTATGTATCTGTGCCTGTTTGTAACGGAAAACGATTATTTTGATTGACTTTGTAACGTCAAATTCATTTGACACTTTACATACTTGTCAAGGACCGACCGATGGATGACAATGCAATAACATGAAAAAAAAATAATATTAATTTTCGTAAAACAATAAGCATCTATCATTATCAGCTTTCACACTGTATTCCGCACAGTAATAGGGTAAGCAGAGATACTAATATTGTAAAGTTTCAGTGAAAAAATTAAATAAAAAAAATGTTACAATTTTTAACCAATAGGTTAAATAGTGTTAATTGACTTAAAAAAACAACCCCCACTTTTTTACATTACTCTTAATTTATAAAAAAGAAAACAACTTTTTCCTAAATTTTAGCTTCTGTAAACTATCAAACGATCCTAACTGCATCACAATGATCACTTCTAACCGAATTTCTCAACAACCACGTTCAAACAACTTGCCTAACACGATCTATAATTAATTAACATCTTATCTCATGTAAAAGGGCTTCAATAGCGACACCTGCCTTTATCGGTCGATGACCCCGCGCCGTCGTAGAGCCGGACTTTACCGTTATCACTTACATGCG
>DWMZ01006887.1:0-10095 GCA_018249855.1 Eueides tales michaeli
ATATATATATATATATATATATATATATATATATATATATATATATATATATATATATATATATATATATATATATATATATATATATATATATATATATATATATATATATATATAAATTTTTATTTCAGACGTCGCAATCTTAAACGAGGCATTGGCTCAGCTTGTATCGGAGGAGGACAGGGCATTGCCATGCTCATTGAAAAAGTCTGATGTTTTTTTTTAAAAAAATTGATTATGTTATAATGTGTTTTATATATTTTTAATAATTTTGTATTTAAATATTTTTTAAAAATAAATATTTTGGTTTTTCACTGTGTTCCTGTTATTATATTTATTTGGAAACCTACCGTTAAAACGCACCTACCCGCTTCCGTTCACTTTCCACCTTTCTAATTTGAGGCCGAGCGAAGAAATGAAAACGTTAAATATTTAATCTGAATATATTAAATATTTCATTTCATCGAGTGGGGATCGAACCCAGAACCTGTTTACAGTCACACGCTTGTGCCGCTGCGCCAAGACATGCCTTAAGGTATTTAAATGGCACGATACGATTGGCTTTGGCGCTTTTGCTACATGGATTTTCAAGATAAAGTTTTTTTAGTACTAATTCAAGATAAAATTATATTAAAGAAAATGATAAAAAATATAATTTAAATTAAATACATGTTATATTTTTTTTTATAAATCAAATTATATTATTATATAATATGTATTATATTAAAATGTATCGAAAATAAAAAAGGCTTTATTTCCTATAATTTTAAAATTAAAAAGAAAAGTTAAAGATTACCAATATTTATAACAAAAACGGAACCTAAAATCCTAGAATCTGGTGGAGGAATTCATCGCGGCGTTAAGTTCCGTACGTTCTCGTGCAGTAAATAAAAAAAAATGGATATAATCAGGTGAGTTTGAACTCACACTTAACTGTAGCGTGATGACGTCAACAAATACAATAAAATTATGATGCTATTTAAATGAACTGTGTACGATAGACAAACCGGTTCTAGCAATATAAATAGATATAAATTAAATGAAAATATATAGCTATGTATAGCTTCACGGGGAAGGAACTTGGGAACCTAGTGTTTAGACACTCCGTTTATTTCCCAATTTTTTTAAATAAATAATAATACTATAATAAATAATCACTAACCTATATTTTTCCATTTAATATGATAAAAATAATTTTGGTTGCATATTTAAAGTTACATAAAAACAATAGTCATATATCTTTTAGGTTATTTGCAATCTTAATTCTTGTAGAGTTATCAAATTATCAGTCCGCCGGGTATCGTCATGGCGCTCGTTACTAGAGGTAATTCTTGATATGTTATCTTATTTTTCTTCCTTTTATTAACGCAATTATGTAATAATAATTGATTGTTTTGTTTCTTGTTTGTTAAATTTATTGTTTTCTTTGTGTTTGTTATAAATTACTAATTTAGTGTCTATGGTTTTTTTTCTTTTCCAATTTACTTTATAAATAACATTATGTATTATTTATTTAAGTAAATGTTTAATATTTTAAACATATAATATCTATTTTGTCACACAGCCAAACTTTTACTAACATAAACCAAATTTTTAGGTATTTTTGTAGTTGGCGCGAAAAGGACGTCATTTTGCAAGTATGGCGGATCCCTCAGAGAGTTGCCAGCTTCTTACGCGTTCGCGGCTGCGGCAAAAGAGGCAATGAAAACAGCCAATTTTGACAGTTCATTAATAGATGCAACAATCGTTGGAAATGTTAATTTTGTAAGTAAGTGATAGTAATTTAAGTGTAGATCAATATATACAAGTTTCTATTATGTTTAAATTATTTAAGCGATGCGTATATATATATATATATATATATATATATATATATATATATATATATATATATATATATATATAAATATATATTTATATATATATATATATATATATATATATATATATATATATATATATATATATATATATATATATATATATATATATATATATATATATATATATATATAATATCAGGTATATTTTGAGGTACCAACGGTCTTTTGGCGCCTCGCCTGTTGGCGCACTCTGCGTAGGTAGTTTCAAATTTGTAAGCAATGCCTGAAATTCGGCGGGAAGTGGGTAGCGAACGGAGTGCCTTAACACTAGATTCCCAAGTTCCGTCTGCCTGTCTGCCATAAGCGGGATACAATGTGAAGCTGAAAAGTCATTAAGATAGGCCGTTTTCCGAATTATTGAAACAATAGAAACGACGTTCCAACTGCTAACGTGGGGTCCGATTTAGTGAGCGTGCCAACATCTGTCAGCTGTAGTAATAATTCGGACGTTCGTACTGTAAGCACTAGTCGAGACACATGTGACGTCAAAGTCACTCGAATTTTACCGTATCTGTGGTACGCTATGACCGCTTTATTGATAATTCGGAAAACGGCCATAATTTCTAATACAATTCTTTTCATTAAATATATTAATTTAAACCAACTCCATTAAACACATTAAGTTAAATTAAAATTAAATATATAAATACTAGTTTGCTTATCCAAATATCTTTTTAATTTTTTTTAGCTTAGTCAATGCGACGGAGGAAAAACTCCAAGATACTGTGGAACATATTCTGGGGTGCCCATAGAAAAATCTGCTTTAGGAGTAAATAAAGCGTGTGGCTCTGGCCTCCAAGCTGTAATTACAGGGAGCATGGTGAATACTCTAAAACCTTTATTATTTTTTTATATTTTTGTTAATAAATCGTGAACTGTTTTCTTTCGTCACAAAATACTCTTAAAAATTAAACATCTAGAGCAAGTGCTTTTATTATTCATGGATTTTGGTGTGTTTTAAACATAAATTACATTTTCTTCGTAATAACATTCTAGGCAGATGGATACTTACAAACAGACAGACATACAATAATGTGATCCTAGAAGGGTTTTTCTTTTAAGGTCGAAAGTAAAAAATTGTGATTAGTTAAAATTTCGGCCATTTTTAATAAAAATGAGTATATTTTAAAACTTAAAAATTTTCTTGCTCTATCTTATTAGGAAATAATCGCTGGTCCGGCCCAAGCATGTCTTACTGGAGGAACTGAACTCATGTCATCATTACCATTTTTGGTCAGAAATGTTAGATTCGGTACAACTCTTGGCAAGCCTTATCAGTTCGAAGATCACATAAAAAATCATTATCCGGACAGTTACACCGGACTGACGTTACAGAAAATGGCTGAAGATGTTGGCATTAAATACAAAATAAACAGAGATATGGCCGATGCCTACGCTTATAAAAGCCATTTGAAAAGGAAAGCGGGTAATTGTTCTTTTCGTCATGTTGGAATATTTATATTGCGTGTTGTTGAGGCCTGTCGTGGCACAGGAGCACATGCGTGTGACTATAAACACTACAGGTTATGGATTCGACCCTCCTTCACTTAGGTAAAGAAATAAAGCGTGGCGAACGGAGTCTACAAATTAAGTGCCCTAAAGATGCTATACGCTTGGAGTTCAGAACGCTTGGATAGTTCCAAGAGGCGTGAGCTTTAATCCGTTTTCTGAAAAGCGTACGAAATGTACCCAGACGCAAAAAAGGGGTGTTACAAGTTTACTCTGTCCGTTTGTGTCTTAGTCTATGGTACCGTAGTTCCTAAATGAATGAAGCGATTGTAGTGTGATTTTAATCAAAAACTTTACTCGAAGAACCACTCGAAAAAGTGAAATATTTATTTATTTTCATTTGTTCGCTCTGGTAACAAGACAAAGCGTGACATTGAGATTGAGTTCCGCCACTCAACTAGCAATGCCTCAAATTTGACGGAAAGTGGAGAACGGAACGGAGTGTCTTAACACTCAAGTAAAAAAAGGTATACATTTTTTTTGAAGTTGGGCTTTATTTTTGCTTGTACATTGCAGCACAAGAACAAAATTTATTAAACAGCGAAATAACAATTTTGACAGTAACTTTAGGCAAAAAAGGAGTTATAGTTGAGAAAGATGAATTGGTAGAAGTATCAAACATAGACAGATTCAATAGAGAACCAACACTACTTTCTGATGGAAAAATAGTGACTTCCCTCAATTCAGCCGTAAGTGTATAAACAGAATAACTATGTATCTTATCATAGAATTTTTTCATAGATATATACTGACCGTGTGATTCTGGCTTAGAATAGGATCATTTTGGTACGACACTATTGTCGTAAGAGACGACTAAAGTACGAGTGGGAGAGTCATGTTGTCAGCAATGGCAACACGCATGGGCAGACTCGACCGGATTGTTACCACCCCCGGCATTTAAAACCGGCGTTAAGACTACTTAACGCCACTAGGCTTCGGCCACTGCGTTTCGCATTGCGCACCTTACAGACCGGCAACGCTCCTGTAGCTCCTCTGGTGCTACACGGGGTCGTGGACGGCGGTGATCATTTTCCATCAGGTGACCCGTACGCTCGTTTACCTTGTCTTTACCATAAAAAAAGCACCTTGAATCTTTAAGGTAACCATGAAATCCCATCACTTTGTGGGGTGAAGAGCTTGGAATAGTACCTGGGAAATGCTACCAGAGTGTGTATTAAGTTCATTTCCACTGTAAAAGCTTCTAACTAACTAACCAAATATAAAATGCATATTAATGCCGCTTCACGGTAACTTCTAGAAATTAATAAGAATTAATCAAAACAAAAGCAATATACATTGTTCACACTTTTCCCATTTAGGTAAGTATTTTTGTCCATAATATGTATAATTATACGATTTGGCATAATAAGACCTTAGTAAGGATACCTAATCCTGATATAATCCATATACACGTAGTATATGGATTATATCACACGTTCCCATTAGAATACTTCCGTTCCCCATTTTTGAGGCCCTGTTAAGTGGCGGAACTCAACGCTGTCATTCGACTCAGAAGACAAAAAATAGGAGAATATATATATATATATATATATATATATATATATATATATATATATATATATATATATATATATATATATATATATATATATATATATATATATATGTATATATATGATATAATCCCAATTCGCCTACTTATTTGTCTTCTGAGTTTCACTCATTCTATGATAGATCCTTACGTTCCCAGTAAAACCTCTTGTTGTCAACACCACATTATACTTCAGGATACTGACTCTTTTTTAGTTGTAGAAACCAGGCTCTGAACTTATTCGTCCAAGCCAATTCGAGCTAAAGTATACCTAAAATATTCAAGCGTCGAGTAAAAGAATACTTTCAAATATATAATTATAAATATATTATATAAATTGTAATAGTTGTCTAAAATGAAGCATATATATTGCTTATGAGCGATTTGGGCGAGGGGACAAACATAGACTCCGAGTTGGTAAGCAAAATAAAATAAAAAAAACTTAAGTGAGGCCAGTCACAGCGAAGAAATGGTATAATTGACGAGGCGAGTCGCAGTGTTGGTTCTCTATGCTGCCAATATTCAGCAGAACTGAGAAAACATTAAATATTGAAATAAAAAAACATTAAATATATATCGACCCCAAAACCTGTCGTGTTTACAGTCACACGCTTGTGCCGCTGAGGCACGACAGACCTCAAAGAAATATAACATTACTATTAAAATTGATATATTCCAGGCTCCAGCAGACGGCGCTGCAGCTTTAATAATAGCCAGTGAAGAAATGATAAAAAATCATAATTTACAACCGCTAGCAAGGATTGTGGGGTGGGCGTGTGTGGGGGTCGACCCTCTGGACACTGGCTTGGCTTCAGTACCGGCGATTAGAAAGCTTTTAGAACAATTACAAATTAATATTGATGATATTGATTTGTTTGAGGTAAGATGTACGCAATTTTTTTAGCTTCACGCTGTATAGCAAGCCCGCAATTAACAAGATACGCGTTAAGGAAAAATTTTTTGTTTTCTTCTTCATGGATTGCCGAAATAATGATCCGTGGTGGAATTTAACGCCGCGCTATATCTTTTAACCACTTTAAAAAAAATGAAAATAACCTATTCACCTAAATGCAAATTGAGTTCAGTAATGCAGCAACAATACGTCTTGACGACTTCCTTACGACTTCGTAGAGGTAGAAGAAGAAATCAAATAAATGAAGATACTAATGATAGTAAATTATATTAGAAGTAATGTGCTTTTTTTAAATAATGTTTCATTTATACATATCATTAGATTACAACGTATCGGTCATTGGCGTATATAAAAAAAAAAAAATTTAAAAACGTATAAAAATTTGCTCGAAGCAGGATTTGAACCTGCGCCTCTTGAAAACCGTTCAAGCGCTCTGAACACTAAGCCATCCGTTTTTATACGCTTGTTACAACTTATTTATGTTGCTAGCATCTCTGTAGGGAGATTTTTACAAATTTCCGTTACCCAAAGATAATTAGAATTAATTTTAAATTTAATATTTTTCTTTCCTAAGTGTGGAATAACACTTTAAAAATAGTAAAAGTATCTAAAAATGTTTCCTGGGGTTTTCTTAATTCTTCAGGGATAGTTAATAAAATTTCTGGGGTGGACACTAGACTGTTCTTGGGTGGCCGTTGAATTTCGCTACTCAACATGCAGTTCCTCTATTCGAGGGGTAACGGAAGTATCATAATGGGAACGGAGTGTCTCAATACTAATTTCCCAAGTTCCCTCTGCTTATCCTGCTATACAGTTTCAAGTTCCGATGGCGGAGAGAAGAAATTAAATATATTAAATATTTCATCTCTTCGAGTGGAAATAACCTGTCGATTTTGCAGCTGCACGACTGCAAAGCAGTTAAAATTGAGTAAACAAATAAATGCAATTTTAATATAATTTTTCAGATAAATGAAACATTCTCAACTCAGGCGTTAGCTACAATAAAAGAATTGAGGGTGGATGAGAACAAAGTGAACACCCACGGCGGGGCCTTGTCTCTGGGACACCCTGTGGCCGCCACTGGGGCGAGGATGGCGGTACACGTCGTACATGAAATTAAGCAAGTATTTAGTTTATGACAAGTCCGAGTCGGATTCAATCACCGTGGGTTCCGTACTAATTTCAAGATTTTCTTCTTCTTTTTTTTTTAGTTTCTCTCTGTATCCCACACATGTCGTGGTAGGCAGAGGGAACTTGGGAACCTAGTGTTCCCCACTCTCCACTGAACTTGAGGCATTGCATGTTGAGTGGCGGAACTCAACGCCGCGCTTTGTTATCAGAGCCAAGAAATTAATCGAACTTGTCGTTTACTTCGTTTCATACAAAATTAGTGCAGAGTTAAGTTTGTCAATTTTTATGGGTTGTACTTCTCGTTGATCTATAACGCTGAAACTAGTGCGGAACCCTGAATAGGTCTGTACGACTCGCGCTTGGCCGATTTTTTTTTTATTAACTGTAATTTTTTTTCTAGTCGTGGAAAAGCGAAACGAGCAATCGCTGCGTCGAGCTGCGGAGGTGGTCAAGGAATAGCTGTTTTGTTTGAAGCTATATAACTTTTTTTTTCTATGGCCGTTTTCCGAATTATCAAAATAGCGCTCATAGCGTACCACAGATGCGGTAAAATTCGTGTGTCTATGACGTCACATGTGACTCGACTAGTGCTTTCTCCGAATGATTACAGATAAATACAGATAAACAGTACAGCTGACAGATGTTGGCTCTCACTAAATCGGACCCTACGTTAGCAGTTGAAACGTCGTTTCTACTGTTTCGGTTATTCGGAAAACGTACATGCCCTCCGGGGGGTTCTCATACTTTTTACATGACCCTCCGGTATAGTAGATACTGTGTTTTGGAAGGTCAACCGAGGTCACCTTATTCCTCTCTTACCACTCACTTTTCCTACATAAATCTTCGTTGCCATTCTTTCATCACTCATTCGCACGATGTGCCCAAACCAATATATATATAAATGTAGTGCCTTAATAGGAACGGAATGAACAGAGGGGTGTTGGGAACCTAATGTTCCACTACACTAGGTTCCCAAGTTCCCTCTGCCTACTCTGCGAGATACATGAAATAAAAATATTGATATAGTTATATATTTGTAATTACAATGTAATTAATTACTATTCAAAGTCTGTTTAATTTGTTAAATTTTTATAAAAAAAATATATATATATTGTTATTTTTTTTTAAATGTGTTTCTTTTCACACCTATATTATTTAATACATTTTTAAAATTAGTATGTGTTGAAATAATTTAAATAAAACAAATTATTTTCAAGTCTTAATATTTATATTTCTTTAAAAAAAAAAACAAAAAAAGTAATAGAAAATCTTACACCAAAAAAGTTCTTAAAATCTACGGAAATGTGGCTTTTTGGAAGATAATATATTTAATTTTTGCCTATAAATCATATTATTTGAAAAATTCTTAAAATAATATATACAAAGGTAAGAAAAGGGAAATGGTTTGAAAAACAATTAAAAGGTCTTTTTCATGGTAATAATAAATTAAGAGTGATTTTCAAGGGAATCAGGTTCAAATCCCACAATTTTATTCTTTTTATATATTTATAAAACATAAAATATCAATTTAAATTTTCCTTTTCTACATATATTATGTTGTGACATCGTAATTGGAAATCAGAATTAGTGAGAATATATATATATATATATATATATATATATATATATATATATATATATATATATATATATATATATATATATATATTTGGGGGCCTGCGGCGGCGCAGCGCCACAAGCGTGTGGCTGTAAGCGACAAGTTGTGGGTGTGATTAATATTTTAATGTTTTCATTTTTTGCTATGGTAACAAGGCAAAGTGCGGCGTTGAGTTCCGCCACTCAACACGTAATGCCTCCAATTCGGCGGGAAGTGGGGAACCAAAGTGGAACGGAGTGTCTAAACACTAGGTTCCCAAGTTCCCTCTGCCTACCATGCCGTGTGAGGGACACAGCGTGAAGCTGATAACTTTAGTGAACTGGTGGTAAATCTTTTGACGTTCAAAAA
The DNA here is from genome assembly GCA_018249855.1 of Eueides tales michaeli. Lineage (NCBI taxonomy): Eukaryota > Metazoa > Arthropoda > Insecta > Lepidoptera > Nymphalidae > Eueides > Eueides tales. The sequence continues at coordinate 8,955 of DWMZ01006887.1, forward strand.
ACGAAGCTTGTAACTTCTTATTTTGAATAAAAATATTTGAATTTGAATTTGAATTAATTTGATTTCAATATATGTATATACACTAAATACAATATCAAATGTGGTATTTTTCATCAATAGCCATTTTTCTCAGACTATTTGTTAGCTATGTTTTTTAAAAATAGGATTAACAATTAAAGAGCTACAAGTAATTTGATAATAAGAGGTAATTATTGTTTGGGTCGGAAGTTTTTTTTTTAATTTAACATGATTTTTATTCCCAATTTGCTAAAATTTGAGATATTTTGTGTTCAAAAAAAATAAAAATGTATTCTCCGATGTAGACATTGAATTTATGATTTTAATGTCTAATAAATATTTTGATAATTTAGTAATACACTATATTAAAAATTGCATTGACAAAATTCTATTCAAATTCAGAAATCCAAATGCTTGTTGATAATTTCAATTGAATTCTATGAAATTATGTTAAAGTTTCACCTTTGGTGACCTGAAAATAAAGATAAAAATAATAAATTAAGGATACTATTGTTTTAAGTTGTTATAGTGTCCCACCTCTCTACCAGATCTAGGGAAAAAAAATGCCATACCCCCAAGTCGGAATCAAACACACACTCACGTAATATAGTGGTGCCCCTTTATCCCATTAGCTTAATTTTTTATAACTAATGAGATGTTTTTATTACAACTAATTCTTGTAAATATTTTTTTTTTGCTTCACACTGTATCCTGCACATGGCAGGGTAGGCAGAGGTAACTTTGGTACCTAGTGCTAAGACACTCCGTTCCACTTCTGTTCCCCACTTTCTATCAACTTTGAGGCATTGCGTGTTGAGTGGACTCAACACAGTTAACTTGTTACCTCAGCAAAGAAATAAAAACATTAAATATTTAAATTGAAAATATTAAATATTTCATTTCCTCGATTGGGCATCGAACCCATAACCTGCCGGTTACAGTCACATGTTTGTGCTGCTGCACCACAACAAAAAGATAATACAAATTTAATAAAAAATACATACACAAGCCTCCAAATAATCAATTTTTCTTTCTAATGATGTTAATTTTTCGTTCAGAGTGGCAAGTCGAGATCGGCATGACATGTCTGAAAACAATTAATGTTATGTATGTATTTATTATC
>DWMZ01006888.1:0-10094 GCA_018249855.1 Eueides tales michaeli
TATGTGGGTACAATGTGAATAAATAAAAACTAAAATTATAATATAAATTTTTACTTGGAATCTTTCTCATAATTCCCATAAGATGTCTCTCGAATCCAGCCTCTAATAATTTATCAGCTTCATCTAATATAAGACATTTTAAATTGTTGTACTCGAAATTTGAGGTATTATCCAAATGGTCTAAAATACGACCAGGTGTTCCAACCACTATATTTGCACCTAAAAAGATATTTTTTATATAGGAATACTTTATTTTTTTTTTCTGGAGGTGAAGGAGAGCACAAGCGTACGTCTGTAACGAAAGGTTGTGTGTTTCATTGGAAGAAATTATTTTTTTTAATATTTTCATGGCTGGCTGATCTGGTTGAAGTGCGGCGTTGAGTCCTGACACTGAACATGCAATGCCTCAAATTTAAGAAAGTGTCTTGATGCGAACGGAATGCCTTAACAGTAGTAGTTTCCAAGTTTCCTTTACCTACTTTGCGATGTACGGGATATAGCATGAAGGTGATTTTTTCTTATACATCGACGCCGGAAAGCGTAATTTCTGTACCCCAAAATTACAAAAATATGTTTTATATCATATTTAGAAACAGGAAATATTACTTGAAAAACAGTATCTCTTCAAAATTCAAGTTTCAAAATTAAATAAATATATTCCACATATTCTTTCTTCCAATATAAAATGTGTAGAAATAGAAATTAAAATCTTGGTTGACAAGGGACAGCTTATTTCTATGAGAAATCTCTAGAAAGCCGGCCAGTGCAAGGAGGGACAGAGAACATTGCAATTAACAGTAAAAGACAGGAATGAAAAAAAACATAAGAACTTCTATATTGCATAGAACAATATGATCAGCGCTTCTCTGTCATGCATATTTACATGCTCCAATTTCTGAAACTTTAAAGCCTGGCTACCGTTATCTATGAACAGAATTTCGCTTTAATATACATTTATTGTGGTTAGCAGATCAGCGCAATTAATATATCAATTTACTTGTTTGAATGTGTCTGCCAGGTAAAAGGGATCAGAAAAAATATGCAACTGATCAACTGCATAAAGCAAATGTTGTAGGCTTTCAATTAGATTATGGGTCGTTTGGCAACCAAGACAGTGAAATTTAAAAAAATAATATTTTTTTATGATTTTAATTAATCATAACCATGAACATTTTTTTATGGCAACCCTATCGGTACACATTCTCAAGCATATTTAATTGGATAAAATATAATTTTCACATAGTTATCAGAGTGGTGAAGGTCATTCTTACTTGAAATCCTCTATTAACATGGTTGAAATGGCAAGATTGCTTGGATTGTAAGAATATATATTTCAATATTAAAATTTTAGTATGATTGCCACTTTAAAAAGTACCTAATAATAATATTATTCTCTTTAGCAAATATTTTTTTAAAATATTAAATGGAAATTTGTAAAGAAGAATTAAAATAGATTGTAATAATTGTATATGAATGTTGGATACCTCCCAAGACTCAAATTTTTGTTTGTCCTACATGCAGTTTTCTTAGTATGCAACTAATACTAAACATATTATAAATCTTATATACTCATTAATGTATTGATTCTATACATTAATGAGTATATAAGATTTAAAGTTGTCAAAAAATATAAAATAAAAGAAAAATTATATACCTTTTTGAAGAGATGCCATCTCTTTTAATTTTTTTTCTCCCCCAATTGCCAAACAAATGGTCAAACCAATATTAAGAGTTATCTTCTTTAATACTTCATAGGTTTGGAAAGCTAATTCTCTTGTAGGTGATATAATCAAGCAACCAATACCTACAGAAAATAAGTCATAAATCTTTATTGCACTCCTTTAAGTAATAAAATTAGATTATAGAAGCCATTGCTAGTGCAAGGTGCATTGCAACAGTGTCAAATTTGGTTGTGGATTCAATTATCCTTCAGGAAAATTAATCGTTTCAATTTTCTTGGTAATAAGATAAAATACAATTATAGTGCAGGCACAAATGTATTGTAAATGCGATAGGTTGTGAGTTCAATCCCCACATGAGGAAATAAATATTTGGTACAAAATGGAATGAAATGTCTTAATACTGATGCTAGATTCCCAAGTCCTCCAATTTACAGCTATTTGGAAGACATAGCATAAAGAAAAAAATATTATAATAACTTACCATGACTTCTTGTATATCCTAAAGTAATTAATTTATCCACAACTGGTATTAAAAAGGCAAGTGTTTTTCCACTACCAGTCTTTGCAGCTCCTATTATATCCTCTCCTAACAACATATATGGTATAACTTTGGTTTGAATTGGTGTTGGCTTGTCAAAATTCATAGTTCGGACACTTTTTAAAATCCGATTATCTATTTTACCATCTAACATGCTAAAATTAAATTGTGTTAAAGTTTCTTGAGGATTCATTTTTACTTTCTAAGAATATATTAATATAAAAAAACAATATGTACTTAAAGCAATGCTTAAATTACTGGTTTTATTTTTATGTAGGCGATTTCTTAGGTTATATGTTTGTTAAACTTATTTCGTTAGTTTAACATGTCAATGTCAGTGGTGACATTAATTAAACTACATGCCTTGAGGCATGCCAGTTATTTGTGAATATCACGTAGAATGGAGTAGACAAGTTTGATAAATAGACAGTTTTCCAAATTATCAAAACATCGGTCATAGCGTACCACAGATACGGTAAAATTCGTGTGATTTTGACGTCACATGTGACTTGACTAGTGCTTACTGTACGGACGTATTAACACAGCTGACAGGTGTTAGCGCGCTCACTAAATCGGACCCCACATTAGCAGTTGAAACGTCGTTTCTACTGTTTTGATAATTCGGAAAATGACCATAGCGTAACACAGATGCATTAAAATTCGTGTGACCTTGACGTTACAACTGTCTTGACCAAAGAGTAATGTAAATATACTGAGAAAGAGTGCCCTCATGCTTAATGTTTTTGAGGAAAATTGATACTACAGTGGCATCTGCAAAATGAATCCGATCCAACTCGCTCTCATATAAATCATTATATTGCTTACTTGCACTTATCATAGGTGTTTGAAATGAAACAAAAGAAATTATAATCATTTTTTATTTTATAACATGTTTCTTATAATAATTTTAGGCTTTCAATTTTGAATCATCATCACCATCTTTATAAGTAAATTTTCCATTCAAAATACAATAGATTACTTTTAACGATATTTCAAATCAGTAAAATATTTTGTGATATTTTTTATATGAATACAAATTAAAAGGAAACATCATGGCAAAGAACTACATCTGTAACTGATTTTATATATTTTTAATATTGTTTATTTGCAGAACATTTTTCTTTCAAAAGATTCTGCAATATGTCGTATGAATATGAAAACAATGTAACATTATTTTATTTGAATTTTATTTACGTTTTCATTAATATGTATATCTTGGTTTCGGTTGTTTATATTAATTATTTTATTGATGCGTTTTTTACACGGCTAGATTATATGTTTAAAACATTTTGTCAGTGCCCAGCGCCATACCAACCAATCGTACTGGGTACCACAGAACACATTGACCCATTGGGTCAATGTGTTCTGTGGTACCCAGTATGATTTAGGTCAAAGAAATTGTGTGTGAGTACACACAATTTCTTTGACCTAAATAATATTTTAATATAAAATTGACAAATAAATATAAAATTCATTCATTTAGTATTAGACAGCTTAAAGTTACACAGAACGGAAAATAGTATCTTTTTGCTAAACAAAAAAATATTGATTAATACCACGTCCTCCCATATTTATATACTACTTCGAGGCGAAATCATTACACTAAGGCGGAGGAGAACAAATATCGGCTTGACGCACTTTCTTAGACAAACTAACCAAAATACAATTGTAACAAAAAAGAAGAAATAGACAAACACTCATACGCACAGAGAGTAGCCACCATCTTGTAATTTGTACAATTTTAAATTTATTCTTTCTTCTTTTTTTGTTTTCTTCTGTTGTTTGATCTTGTCACTTCGTTATCGTTAGCACTTAGTTGCCAAACAAAGATATTTTATAAAATTGTTTTGTAATCAATTAGTAGATGTAGTTTCACAAGATTTCAACCAATTAGCTATTAGTATGGAAGTGTATATTTTTTTGGAACATGTTATAATATATGAATCATGTAATAATACATGTGTTACAACTCATCATCATCACGTAAAATGGAAAACTTTATAAGCTAACGTACTGGAGTCTACGTAAAATATTTTCATAAAGTTATGAATGTCACTCGGTCATCGTCAGCGGTCAGTTGTCACTTTTCTACACGTTCTATTTATCAAGTTATATTTTACAATTTTCGATAATCATCGCAAGAAGAGTGGTTGTATCTAATCATGATTTATTCTGGTTGGATTAAACAACTCCAAGTCTTTATATTAATTGTAGTTTCATGTGTTATTTCTGTTCAAACTGAGGTTCCAAGACCGCGCGGCGTTTCTTTATCTAAAGCGTCGTTATATTCGCCGACTAAAGATTTTACCTGTTTTGATGGTACCAGTACAATACCTTTTAGTTATGTAAATGATGACTATTGCGACTGCTTCGACGGAAGTGACGAGCCAGGTACATCTGCATGCTTAAATGGAGTTTTTCATTGTACAAATGCTGGGCATAGGCCGCAGAACATTCCAAGTTCTCGTGTTAATGATGGAGTGTGTGACTGTTGTGATGGCACAGATGAATACGCTGCATCAGAGCCGTGCCTCAATAATTGTGAGGAATTAGGCAGAGAAGCTAGAGCTAAAGCCCAACATTTAGCAGATTTACATAAGGCTGGAAACTATATAAGGTTGGAACTCATTGAAAAAGGTAATAAAAAACGTAATGAAATGGCTGAACAACTGTCCCAGTTAGAAAAAGATAGAGATGATGCCCAAAAAATCAAAGAAGAGAAAGAAGCTCTTAAAAATGATCTTGAAAGTAAAGAAAATGATGCACTTAAAGTATATAGAGAGGCAGAGGAAAAAGAAAGACAAAGAAAAGCAGAAATTGAGCGTGAACAGCAGGAAAAAGAAGCTAGTGAACAATTTGCTCGATTTGACTCTAATGGTGATGGTACATTATCTATTGATGAAATCAGAGTTGCAAATGTATTTGATAAAAATAAAGATGGAGAAGTAGACCAGGATGAAATCCAATATTTTTGTAGTGACAAAGAAAGTGTGGTTTTGGAAGACTTTGTATCAACTACTTGGCCTCTATTGAAACCTTTATTGATGATGGAACAGGGAATGTTCCGTCCAGCTGATAAAGAAGAAGAAGCAGATGAGTCTGAGGTAGAGGAAATCCAGAAAGTTGAAGATGTTGAAGATTTAGAGCCCGAAGATGACAATGCTGATGATGCATTACCAGAAGAAGCTGAAGATTTTGATTTGGAAACTGAAAACACAAAATCATATGATGATGAAACTCAAAATTTAATTAAAGAAGCAACAGAAGCCCGACGGCAATTTACAGAAGCAGAACGCACAGTAAGGGAAATTGAATCAAACATCAAAAACTTCCAAGAAAATCTGGAAAAAGATTATGGGTTACATCAAGAATATGCTACTTTAGATGGTGAATGCTTTGAATTTGAGGATAAAGAATATGTATATAGACTTTGTCTATTCCAGAAAGTTACCCAAAAATCTAAGAATGGAGGTATGGAAGTTGGTCTAGGAAATTGGGGAGAATGGGCTGGTGAAGAAGGCGACAAGTACTCTGTTATGAAGTATACAAATGGAATAGCTTGCTGGAACGGCCCTAATCGCATGACAATTGTTAACATAAGTTGTGGCTTAGAAACAAAAATAACATCAGTAACAGAACCATTCCGCTGTGAATACAAAATAGACTTAAATACTCCAGCTGCATGTGATGATTCAAATTATGCAAACCAGCAATCATCACACGATGAGCTGTGATAAAGTTTACTTTGTATGCATGTGATATGTATTGAAAATATTAGGATAGATCACTCATTTCACTATTTGTCACAATAAGTTAAAATGAAATGTAGTCTGGTCAATCCTGTGGTCCTTTTTTTGTAAAATTAGTTTAAAGTTTTACTAGCAAAAAAATATAAGTACTATTTGATATATTTATAGTATTTGTCTATTTATTGTATTTTGTTAAATAGACAATTAGAATAGCATTAATAAATTTTCAATCCCAGTTGCATTTATCATACTTTTCATTTACTTAAGAACAAACTTATTTATTAAATTTTAATCAATCTTTTGTATTTAAGACTGACCTAAATAACAATTACTGTATTACACATTCCTTAAATATAGTAAGGCTGTTGATCAAACTGGTAAATCATGAAGGTGAGCAAATCAATTTAAGCAATTTATAAAATATTGTTTTGGTTATATATGTGATTATTGTTTAATAAATTATTTTTCCTGAATTGTTTGTTATTTTTAAAAAATTCCACTGAGGCATGTTATATGCTATGCAATTATCAATTACTTAATAATTATATAAAGTTTTGCTAAAAGTCATAAATAACAACACTCAGCATTTGATTTCAGTTCTTTAATTATGAGCATTTCGTGTTGAAATATCATTGGCTAAAACTGACGTTTTCTTTATTCTATTGAATTATCTGTATTTATTTGACAGCACAAGTACGACGCTAAACCAATGCTACGAAACTGTCATAATATTGGTCCCTTGCATAAGCAAACGAATAATCGTTATCTTAATTCATGATATATTTATAGAGTTAATAAAGTTTTGTATTTGTGTAATTCACCTTAGAATTGTAAAAAATCTTATACATCCGTAAAATGGATACAATATTAGAACAGCAACGAAGTTATCATGAAGAAAGAGAACGTACTATGGATGCAATGGTTAAAGAAATTTTACATAAAAAGACTGGGGTATGATAGTGCCTATTTCCTTTTTATTTTTTATCTTTTCAATACTTTAGTATAAATATATATAATATTCGACATTTACTAAACATAATGAAATATAACCTTAAAATATTTCTAGCATAGGGAAACCATCAATGCTGATCACCGGCTCAAAAATTTACACGATGTAAGTTTACTATACTTTAAATAGAAAAATTAAAGATTTTTCAAAGCAGAACAATATAACTTATAAACTATATTTCAGAGATACATTGAATCTACGATAAGACTAAAAGAATTGTATGAAGATAAAGACGGGTTGCGTAAAGAAGAAATCGCTGCATTATCAGGACCAAATGAGTTCCAAGAGTTTTATGCGAGACTTAAACAAATCAAAGAATTCCACAGAAAACATCCTAATGAGGTTCATTTTTATTTATTTATTAACCTAATTTAATATTCAAAAGATATCTAAAATCATGTATGTTTATAAATATAATAATTAGGGATAAATTCTCTAATTATTTCTATGAATATTCAATAAACTTTTTTAATTTTAAAGATCTGTGTGCCAATGTCAGTGGAATTTGAAGAGATAGCCAAAATTAGAGAGAATCCTTCTGAAGATTATACAAGTGAGTGCAATATGTTTGTGATGTTTTTTTTTTAATTCATGCAATTATAAAGCTACTCCTTAAAATTTGTTGTAACTACTATTAATTTTTAAAAATTAAGCTATAATAGCTTAATTTTTATAAATTAATAGTGCTCCAGTCCACTTTGTCTGGTTGTAGATGTGGTGATTGTGGGATTTTTCTACTTTTGGTCATGAAATATCTTTATTATTTTAGGCCTGTATTCATGCATTGGCACAAGTGTGTGACTATAAATGCAAAAGGTTGTGGGTTCAATTGCCTCATAAAGAATTGTCATATTTAATGTTTTCATTGCCCTTCTCTCTGGTAGTAAGGCAAATCATGGTGCTGTGTTCAACCACTCAAGATGCATAGCCTCAAATTCAGCAGAAAGTACGGAACAGAATGAAGAAGGAACAAGAGTGTCTTAACACTAGATTCCCAGGTTCCTTCTGCCTATCATACAGTGTGTGGGGTAGAGTGTGACATTTATGTAGCAGTTTTAATATTCTATATAATATTTTAGCTCCAGTGGAATTCACCGATGAAGAAGGATATGGCAAATATTTAGATCTCCATGAGTGCTATGAAAAATATATTAATTTAAAGGGTATTGAGGTAAGATTTATATTTTAGTTTTTTCAAATAATCCAAAATTCCATCAAAATGTACTTTATATTACTTAACACCTTCCTATTAATTAAAATTTCCCCTGATGGGAAAGAAATTTTAATTAATATGAATTGGGTATTTCAGTCTTTAAAATCATTTGTCAATTTTGTATATATTATACATACAAAAAACATAATATCTAACATAACATGATTAGGATGCAGAATATGTAACAAATATAATAGTTATAGTTATTTTTTACTTTGAGGGTATGAAATATTTTCATTTTCTTAATCTAGTGTCACAATAAAGCAAAAAGTGCTCACACACAATACACATCACATCATAAAAATAGAGTGAAAAGTGGATTATTGTGCTAGTTAAAAAGCTTGAAGTTAACATAAAAAGATGTGCTGTTGTAAACGTTATACAAACAGGTTAGCCTTATTAAATTTATCAAAATTGATAACAGTGAAATAAAAATAACCTTGTAGTTCATACAATTGTTGTATATTATTCAAACTAGCGAGCTGTCTGTGGCTTAGCGTACTTGAACAAAACTATTTTATTTACTAATTTCAACTACTTTCTTGTGTAAAACAATACCTATACATTAGAAACAAAAAATTCTGCTAAATTAATAAAAAAATTGTACCAATTTTGTTGACTTTAATATTTTGTGATCTTTTAATTTATAACTAATTTAAATAAAACAAACACTAAATGTTAAGTAGAGATTGCCATAATATATTACTGAAAATTGCATTGGAATCTAATTAGCCGTTTCTGAGATTAGTGTGCACAAATGCACAGACATATTGAAAATCACTATTTTGGGCATTATTACTTTAATGAAAAAACCCTATAAGATTTTTTTTATTATATCTTCCATGTACTGACAGCAATCAATTACAAATTTATTATAAGTATAGATTAAGATTTTCTTACCCAAGTTATTTGTTATTATAATATTGTACGATAATTAAACTATTTTTCAGAAAGTTGACTACATCACATACTTAAGTATATTTGATCACTTATTTGACATTCCAAGGGAAAGGAAAAACAGTGAATACAGAAACTATATAAGAGCATTACTCACATACTTAAAGGATTTTGTTAATAGAGTGAAACCTTTACAAGACCAGGCACAGGAAATGGCGTCAGCTCATCAGGAATTTATCAAACAGTGGGAAGCTGGAAGCTTTCCCGGATGGCCAGTAAGTCAATAATATTGTTAATTTTAAGCCCTAGTAGATACAAAGTTTTGAATAGTCCACAAATCTTCGTTATAAAACCAAAAGAATAGAAATCTTTAATGGCATTTGTATTCTAATAACATACAGAGAGGGCTTAACTAGCTTCTCTTTACCTAAGTTTAAGTTTAAGTTTAATTTTCAAACTACTAAACAGATTTTAATGTGATTTTCTTTAATTAATAAAAGATAGTGGATAAGATAGAGGTTTATGTGTTATTGACGTTCTCCGAGTGGATAATGATTCGAGTGGAACACTGGTTTATATATCTTGAATCATAATAAGGAAAGAGATATAAAAAGTGAATTATTAGTTTTTTTTTAATTATGACGTCTATATACTTATATTACATACATTTTTTATGTTGAAGCATTCTGTTTTTAAAGTTTTGATGCATTTTTTATGAAAAAATATTATATTGTTATTTTTATTATTTGGTGCCATCTTATGTATATATGCATGAAGCATTCTGTTCTTAATATTTTGATACATCTAAAAATTATTATATTATTATTTTTATTGTTTGGTGCCATCTTATGTATATATGCATGCATGCCATTCTAATTAATTTTTTTAATAAAATTTAGAAAGAAACAGGAGGTGCATTAACCAATGTGGGTGCCCATTTGGATCTATCAGCTTTTTCATCTTGGGAAGAATTAGCGTCCCTTGGTTTGGACAGATTGAAGTCAGC
>DWMZ01006889.1:0-10094 GCA_018249855.1 Eueides tales michaeli
TTTTCCTTTCTTTGCTCTGATAGCAAGGCAAAGCGCGGCGTTGAGTTCTGTCACTCAACACGCAATGCCTAATATTCGGCGGAAAGTGTAGAAAATTAGCTTCTCAAGTTTCTCTGCATACCCTGCTCTGTGTGGAATGCAGCGCTACGCAGAAGAAAAAAAACAAAGAAAAAAAATACTACGACTGTAATACTATAGTAACACAGTTAAGTCGTGTTTAAGAATAAACGGTTGCATTTAGTTCAAATATAACTTTACGGACAAGTATCCTAGTTTGATATATGTATAGATTTTTTTGTATATATAAAATTATTTCTGTTTCTTCTTAAATAAACAAGTGTTGAACTAAGTTATTTTCTCCTTACCTGTACTTAAAATAAAAATTACAATTCGACTAATTGGATGCATTGTCACACTTCTTTGCACATAACAGGATTGGCAGAGAGATGTAGTACCCCATTTCCGATTTCCTAGTCAGTGTTCAAATGGTTTCCCAGTCAAATTATCATTCTACATATATACGTCACATATATAGGATAGGCAACAAAGCAGTTCAAACTGTAATAACGCCACACAAAAACAACTCAGTGTTAAATACTGACTATAATTTCAATTACACTAAAATGTTCATATACATTGTTTTATTCATAAATTCTCTTACCACAAGCATGCGGAATACAAATACGTAACCAAATATGATAAAAGCATATCAGTTTTGTACTTTTATTGAAAACAAGAGTTCATAATACCAGAATTACCTGACAACGTTACAATAACGTTTTTTATTAACAAATTATTATAATATAAATTATCATTTTTTTATTAAAAAAATATTATTCATAGTATCATAATTATTATCTATTTCAATATAGGTAAAAGTATTGCTACGGCCACAGATTATATGTACACATTCATGGCGTTTTGTAAACTAACTTTCATTTCGCTACTATGAGTTATCTCAGTCTACATGAAATCATAAATCCATGTTTCACTAAGAATGCCTCATAAGTCACAAATGTTACTTAATTGAAGTAAATTATAAATAATGTGAAATTAAAGTTATTATTACATTATATACAATAACCCTATTTATTTTTAGATATACCTACTTGCTATTGACCCCAAAAAGTTGTTGAAACAAACAAATATTATGCCGCTTACCAAGATCATTTAACAAATTATAGAAATAATAATAAATTACAATAAAGAAGAAAACTCACTCTTCCTTTGTAATTCAAATTGAGCTCTTCAACAGATAACGAGTGGAGATACAAGCTTGATCGATTACTTTATTATTGGCAGATGTTCCAAGAATTCACTTGTAGGAAAATCTAATTCAAATGATGCAGTTCTAGAAATCAGCATGTAGATACCAATATTAATTAATAGAGGAAACCGTTGTGTTTTATCTGATGGTAACCTAATCTAAACATAGGATTATTTTTATTATTTTATTTAGCCTTAGCAGAGCGGGGAAGTTAAAAGAATTCATTTCACTAAGTGGAAATGAAACCAACGACGATTTTTTTTCATTCTGGCACTGTACCACGATGGTATCCACTAAACCATATTTTTATATATCCCAAATTTATATAAGGTCTCTCCAATGACCATTTATATAATTGCTATCGTTATGAAGTTAAACTTAATAAATATTTATTCTACTCTCATAGGTACTATCATATGAGCACTCCTAATTTAGTTTAACGCTTGATCAATTAATTCTGGTGTCAATATGGAAGACAAGTAAGACAGAACAGAACAGAACAGAATAAATTAGTTTTTTTTATTAAAACTTATTAACTTATTAATAAAAGAAATAAACAACTTAACACAATGTAACTTTTAGTAAAATCACAATTTTTACTATGGCTACATTACCATCACGACACCCATTCTAGTAGGTATTGGCTATGTGACAGGTCTGCTTTGACATTTGATAAATATATGCATCTGCATAAGTATTGCTGAATGTATGTTTTAAGTGTTAATAATAATTTTATTTTATATTTTACGTTATATTTTTGTTGTATTATTCAAGCAGTACAGCTTTTGTTCTTCTAATGATACAGTCGTCAACTTAGAAATCACCAATGTTATTTGAAATACTGTTTATTACAGTATATAAAATAATAACTTACAGATTTTAGAAGAGTACTCTAATAATAAACTGTATATAATATGGTTATCTCAACAAAAGACTTCTAATACCTTTTCCTCAGCTAAATAATTTGAGTTATTTACATAACATCCCTTATATGTAAAGAAGGTCGGAAGACCGAACATCTTTTAGGTTACTCTAGCCATAATCGTGAGCTCAACCCTAAAATGATATTTTCTACAGGAATGTGATGCTTATAAATCACCAACAATATATAGTGCTTAATTTACTTTGAATTTATACATTTTATAGGGATTCGTCAAAAGTAAGTGTATAATCTATTTATTGACATTAGAAAACTTATTTTAATTGTTGTTTTATACAATTTACTAGTTTTCACCTGCGATCTCGTCCGCGTCAAATGGAAAGTAAGCCCAAATATCCATTATCGTTTTAATTTAATATAATATAAGTAGATTGTAAATTAATACGTAATAATTGCATTGAAACAGATTATTTTTGACAGATACATAAATATATGTGATTGGATTGAAATTTAAAATAAAATTAAGTATTTCAAGATAATAACTTGTCTTTTGAATAGTTTTCTTTTAGTAGTTTCCTTTTTTATATGACATTCCATCCGCTAATGCTGCCAGTTAGTCAGAATCCACGTCACGTGAATTTTTATTCACATTTACTTAATTTTATTGCACCAAAAAGAAATCAGTCTTATTTCTTTAAAAATGTATATTGTTCATACCGTATGTATAAGAGAGTACGTGGAGAAAACCTTTTGTTACTTAGTAAGTCACTCCGTTCTTTTCTTCCCACTCCAATTCAAAAGTATTAGAAAGAGGAGATGGATATATTCCTCTGAGTGAAGTTTCAACCTACAATCAGTTAGATGGTACTTCAGTTTGCTAATACGGGTTAACATCGCTCATTATGCTCTCTCCCACGTTGCTGTCCTTTTCATTTACGTTGTATACTTGGTAGCAAGAACTAAAAAAAAGCTCAACTAAACTGTTCTTATCGAAATATTTAAAATATTTTTAATTTCTTAGTGGCTAGAGCAATATTTATTTTCTAGGTACAAAGACTTCAGAAAAATGTATTATGAAAAAATCTCTGCTTATCCTAGAGCAGTTTCAAGTGCTTGCTTCCGCCTCCGCTTGCTGCTAAATATGTTTCCATAAAATATTTAACATTATTTTTTTAAGTTAATTAGTATTTTTAATGTTCATTTGTTAGTTTAATTTTTATTTTTTTTACTTAACTATTGCGCGATCAAACTGTAAGGCTTTTAAATTCTTGAAAATTTAAGCGAGGCTTAAATATAATTACACCTACTAGAGGAGCGTAATGGGTACAATTTCTCAAAATTACGACTAAAAACTGAAGAAAAAAGTAAAGAAACACTAAGTTCTATTAATTTTTTTAACTATATAAGATCATTTGAGGCCATCATGGCGCGGTTCAGTTCCTGGTTGCAGCGGAGTTGTACATTTGAGTCCCACTCAGGTGATACATTGTTTTTATTTATTCGCTCTGGTAACCATTCAAGACGCAATTCCTCGAACATTGGATGGAAGATGGACTGTCTTAACACTTGGTTTAATGTAAAATATATCTTATTGTACACAGAAATCAACGTGAAGCTGAAAGAGTTCTCTGAAATAGTATTTAATATTTACTATAAAAATATTTGACGCCTGTCATGGCTCAGATCCACAATCGTATAAAGGCGACAAGGTTGTAGGTTCGACCCCATCCGAGGAAATTAAATATTTAATATTTTTAATTTAATAATTGAATGCTTTAATTTCTTCACTCAACGGAGAGTCTTAACACTAGGTTCCCTCTGTCTACCCTGGCATGGTAGACAGTGAAAAAATGAGTGAGTGAGTACAAAAGTATTGACTTTACTATGAATATGCTCGTGGTTTATGTAACAAAAACACAATATAAGATCCTGTGCGAGTTATACTTTCTTAGAAGATTTAACATAATGCATGCCCTCTACTCCTGAGCTAGCTTTACAGCTCTCTTGATAATAATAACTTTATGGTTACATGGTTTTATATATGATAATGTATGTATTTCAAAAGATTTATAAATGTAATCATATTTTATGTTCATTGTATTAGTAATAATTTCTATTCTTGTATGTTTAGAAGTTGTTATATACAAAAAAATAAATTCACAAAAATCTCCTCTAGATGAATAAAAAAGCAGAGCTTTATTTAGTTAAATTAACCTTCGACTGTTAGTAAAAATGTTTTAGGTATGTTATACTAAAGAGTTATTCTTCAGTATAACGTACATACGAGTAAATTTTTATTTACTTATCTTTTATTTAGACATACCAATAACAAAAATATTGATGTGACTGATTTCTTTATCTATTTAGATAGAGATTTTTATTATTAAAGTAAAGCCTTTGCAAAATCACGACCAATAAATGAACAAATTTAGACAAAATATATAACATATGCTTAGTGGAAGGAAATAATTTAAATCGAACAAAAATTAACTTATTTTACTTACTCATACAATCTACCTGATATCCGCCGCGTCGTGGGAGCATATTTGCATTTTTATTACATACACTTTGCAGATTTATTTATTGATACTTCTTCTTCATTCCATTCTGATTATGTTGAAAAGACTCTGATTTTTCATACTGCTTACCAGAAGCTTACGTATACTTTACTTAAGTTATTATATCAGTTAACAAAGTAAGTTACATAGCATAAAAATTAACAATAAAAAAATGTGTCTATCGTTAGTGGTAATTAATTATTTTATTTCTCTTAAAAATTAAAGTGCAGTTTAAAAAAGACAATTCGGTCGAACCGCGGAGAACGTATGCGACATATTGGCAATAAAGACTAAGAAAGCCTTTTGTTATCAATATTCTTTCTTTTGGTTTAACGCCCTCAATTCACCCCATAAGTATACGTGTATAATTTTTGATTAGATATAAAATGGAGCTTAGTATATTATTATTATTTTTTTTAATTTTTATAGTGTTGTTCTATTAGGAAAGACTGCTATAATATATAGCTATATTATATAGCTATAATTGAAGATATTTAGGCTGCTCAAATGATTTATGTTTAAAAAAAAATATAATACATAATATAATATGTTTTCATCATTCATGTCAAATCAAGTAGACCTCATTGACATCATTGTTTCGTCGATATTTTATACTTTCAAAGACAAGACATTCCAAATAAACAGTACAAAAAAAATGTTAACGTTGTACAATTTATTAATTTCATTTTTTTGAATATAATAAGAATGAATATTTTTTTTGCCTATAATATAATTATGAAAAAAAAAATAATAATATTTTACGTAAATTGTATAACTTTTAGCACGATAATTATAGTTATACAATTACCGATACAGGATATTGTTGCAATATACAGTAACAGGACTCAGAATACAGCGTCCTCTATATAAAACCTGGTATTAAAGTTTCTAAGATGTTTTTACGTTTATTGCAATCTTGCCCCCTTATTCTAATGATACTTTGGCTTTTGAACTTGTCGTAAATATATAAGTGTTTATGCATTTTACCCCCACAAAATCATTTACAATTGGACAGGTTTTAAATCGTTTTGAGTATTTTGTATGTGTGGATCTTGAGTACTCTGGCTTTATTCAATATTATTATATTATTTTAACTCCATGCCATTACATAGCGCAATGTAGACAGAGAAATCGTAGCGTCTACAATCGAATATAAATCAAAAACATAATACCCGAGTGAAGATTGTACAGCCGCGTTTGATACTTACAGACTCCTATCCACGGTACTACAATTATGACAATCATTATTTTTAAATAATATAAATATGCAAATCACGCTTATATACTTAGAAAAAATAAAAAAACAGTAAACAGTCAGTGTTTCTACACCACCAAAAACAATAAGCATAAAATGATGCTACCAAGAAGATCATCTTCAAATTTAGATTTGCACAGATAATTTAAAAAAAAAGGTAAAGTTCATTTTCATTTATGCGAATAATACGAGTATATTTTAGATATTTACACAAACAATAGATAAATTAAGTTTAGAAGCTACTAACTTTGCTGTTACAAACCGATTAAAAATAAAAAAAAATAACAAGTTATACACGAATATAATTTTAAGTTTGAAACTTCAGATGAAATTTAAATTATCCAACACATTAAATTCAGAACGTGCATAATAGAATTAAAAGTTAAATTCAAATTCGTTTTTCAAACTTGACTACAATTAAAAAGTTTCTGTGTTTCGTGACATCGAACATCACACAAATGTGAGATGTACATTAAGAAGATTATCTTTTCCAAAACTTTACAGTTTTTTGCTATGATCTAAATCTCTTGATAAATAAAATGTATGTATTATATTTTTTATTTCTTTTGATAATTCATATGTAAAAAATATACTAAAATATACGTCTTTGCAATCGTAATTTATTTTTTATATCCATTATGACATATAAGTATTTCAGTTTACAGGTAAGCTGAAATAAAAAAATGCTTTGATTTGTATAAAAAATACTTTGTTTATAAAAATATTTATAATTGAAACACGAAGAAAAAAATATGATTTCATATAATTATGTATGTACATATATTCTATAGTATATCACAAGTTCATGTACTTTACGTATAGAACTAGTATATTATATTACCAAGTACAATTGTATATTGAGAAATTCTTATAATGTATTCTGAGAGCATTTTCCTGTCTGTAAGATAAAGTGGTTAAACATTCTAGTATAACGTTCAAAGAAATGTATAACATCATTTGGCTAGTTCGTTCACAGGAAGTTAACGAACCAAATTAAAGTTCTTTTATTTATTTTTCTCAACACAAAAATATTTTAACTATTATATTGCTTCAAGTTATATCCCGCACATGGCAAGACAGGCAGAAGGATCTTGGAACCCTATTGTAAAAACACTTTGTTTCGTACCCCACTTTCAAATTTGAGGCATTGCGTGTTAAGTGAGGGATTTTTTTATGGATAAGGCACGGCAAACGAGCGTACGGGTCACCTGACAGAAATGATCACCGCCACCCATGGCCCCGTGTAGCACCAGAGGAGCTACAGTTATGTTACCGGTCTATAACATGAATGGGCACCGGAAACCAGCAATACCCAATGCGAAATGCAGTGGCCGAAGCCAGTACTTAACGCCGGTTTTAAATGCCGGGGGTGGTAAGAACCTTGTCGAGTCTGCCCAGGCGTGTTGCCATTGCTGACAACGTGATTCTACCACACGTACTTTAGTCGCCTCTTAAAATACCCTCTATCAATACCCTCTACCTATACAAGGGTGATCCCATTCTAAGCCGGAATCACACAGTAAAACGATACTCGCAACCGCGCTTTGCCTTGTCAGAGTAAAGATTTTTTTTTTCAGAGTAAAGATTTTTTTTTCCTTTTTCTTTTCCAGAGTGGAGAAATGAAATATAAAATATTTGAATTGAAAATATTAAATATTTCATTTCCTCGACTGGGGATCAAGCCCAGAACCTATCGGTTACAGTCACGCGCTTGTGCCGCTGCGCCACGACAGGCCTCATCAATTAAAAAATAAATGTTTAAATTGAAAATATTAAATATTTCCTTTTCTCAAAAGGGGATTGAACCCGCTACCTGCAGTGTTTACAGTCATACGCTTGTGCCCTTGCGACGCGACAGGCCTCAATTATATTAACTACTTTCAAATGAAAATAGAACTTACAACCATCGTATACAGTCTACCATTTCATTAACTTCATAACGTTGACTTCATAGAGCTTATACTATTAATAAAGTTTACGTTGTAAACTGCGTAATAGTTATTACAGTCTCTTGCGTAATTGCTTAAAGTAACGGAACTCGAGCACACCGTCCTGCACACAATAATACACTTTTAACTGACAACAAACGAGCAAACCAAATGAAAAATTTTAGCAATAATCTAACATTAAATAGCATCTACGAGTATACTGGTAATTAAACTATAAGCAATCATCTATTGCTTATAGTTTAATTCAAACAACTTTGAAGTACAATTAATCAATACCGATACTAAAATTTCTATAAATTATATTATCTTATTTGAATTATAAAATATTTATATTATAAGTATATACAACCATGTATGAATTCATAGAATATTATATATACGATATATCTATACTATCGATACTATTATATTTATATATTTATATACGATTATATTATTTATATACTTATTATATATTTATATACGATATATCTTTACTATCGATACTATTATATACATTCCAAACCTATCCGTAGCGTAGCCGGGATAGACTCTACTAGTTCTAGATGCTTCTGTAACTTTTAAGTATAAGATAATACACATAAGTAAAACTTTTGTAAATATTTAAAAAATAAAATCACATGTATATTGGAAATATATTTAATTAAGTTCGTACTACATAAAATTAAACATAATATCAGTAAAGGATAAGCGCTTGAGTGAAACTTATAAAATATATTAACACCATAGGTATCCGTTATATCTACTAAGAAAATACTTCTTGCGAAATTTTTAATGATGCTGTAGATCCATGGAAAGTTTCGGTTAGGTTTTTATTGCCCAGATTACCTAGAAGCTAACTTATACTTATAATTTTTGTCACGATAGATACGACAGTGATAGCTTCACGCGATCTTAAGAAAAAATATTTAGATAGATGAACAGATGGACAACAAAGTATATAATATAGTAAATTACGTATAAGGTTTTTGGTTTTCTTCTTTTTAGATACAAAACCATACAAATATAAGTAGAAAACAATATTTTCTAATATTATGCATAATTCGTTGATAGCCTTGTTAATGAGTCCCCGCAGCTTCACACTTTTAGTAAAGAGAACTTTAAACTTGCTTGTATATATGTAATAACGAAAACAAATTTCAAATAAAATATTCATTAAAAATATCTTCTTAATAAGCACCATTTTATTCAAATTGTTAAAAGAAGTGATTTAAGAAATTGTAAAAGGTTGAATTTGTGATAGAAAATTATTTTTTTTAATTCTCCGCTAAATGACCTTTTTTAATTGTATATTATATTTTAAAAACAAGTTCTCTTATTTGATATAAGTAAAAATAGGCCGTCAAATGACAATATAAAAGTTACTTCAGACTAAAGCTCGATGCCACAACTTCTCATACTTTATAGCTGGTTAAATATTTAAAAGTTGCGCATATTATTACTTGTGCTCGCTCGCTCCTGCGAATACGTTATGTGTGTTGCCTAAATTGTGAACCGTTAAAATATTTTTAAAATAAATGGCTTCTAAAATGTGGAATTATTTTGATTTACTGAGAAATTTGTGAAAATTTGATTAATATTGCTTAATTTTATTTTCTTTAATTTTAGATTTATTAACCAATTATATCATCTTACTAATATTATAAATGTGAAAGTTTGTACGGATGTGTGTATGTTTGTTACTCTTTCACGCAAAAACTATTGAACGGATTTTCATTAAACTTTGCAGTAATATAGCCTCGATATCAGAATAACAACATAATAAGTTAAAATTTATAAGGATTTTTAACCGACATAAAAAAGGAGATTCTTTTATGTATGTTCCCCGATTATTCGAAGATGGGCGGACCGATTTTAAAAATTCTTTTTTTGTTCGAGAGTGTATATTTTCAAATTTGAAAAGCACAGATACTGTTTTTTCGTATAATAACGCAATTGAGAGATCTGTATCTGACTATCATCTCATTTTATTAACCGACTGCAAAAAAGGAGGAGGTTCTTAATACCTGTACGTTCCTCAGATTACTCGAAGATGGGAACACCGATTTAAAAAAAAACTTTTTTTATCGTTGGAGTTACACAAAGATAATTATAGGTAGATTACTGTAGGATTATTTACCTTAAATAGTTCTAAATAAAAGTCCGCGACAGCATATATCTATCTTTTATGTGTAAGTCACTATGA
>DWMZ01006890.1:0-10094 GCA_018249855.1 Eueides tales michaeli
GGACGAAAATATACGTGTTCAGGGTATAAATAGTTGAAATAAAGACTTACGTAAATATCCTTATTGTTTTCTTTTCTAACAAAAGTGAAAGCCGTCTGTGCATTTGCCAAATAATTTATTTTTCAAATACCACTGTCCGCAACAATTGCGAAGTAATTTTATGAAAGTAGATAAAAGTTTCTTTTTTCTAGTTTTAAATACATAATTACATAAATATAGAATTATATTGCTATTTATTTCAAAAATATTTGATTACAACTCATTAATAATATTTTGCATTAAAAATATATTAAATATGTAGATTTTCAGTTATAAAACAACTTTAATTTCTAATGTTATAATTTAGAATAATTTTTGATCACTCAGTATCTTACTGTCAACACAACGATTGTGGTTTCGATGTCCAGTCGGAGGAATTTGTATTAATATTATTTGGTATTTATTTTTGTTCATTTTTTCCCTTGGTAACTGAAGTATATTGTTGGAAATGGAGTGATCTAGTCTAAACTCCCGCTGGGCCGCTTTAGGTCTAATCCATACTTTCTCAACTTTACAGTGTTTACATTTTATTTTGCTTTACATTTTATTCTTTTCCCCATTTCCCACAAAAATTGAGGCAAAATACTTTAAGTGGCGCAACTCAACGCCGCCTTTTGTAAAATCAAATAAATTGTTAGCTTGAAATAGTATCTTTAGAGAAAGTGAGAATTATCTACATTCCATTTATTACTGCACTTTACGCAATGTCATTGAGAAGGTTTTGTAAGGCGATATCACAAAGTGTAGCAATAGAAGAAAATAACACTAAATATTACAAATGTTTAAATTACTATTTATTCAAATTTAATTATTTATTATATTTAAAATCACAATATTACTAACAAGTACAATTGCTATTATGTTACTTTTCTCCGCAAAGTCTGTCGTGGCTCAGAGACACAAACGTGTGCCGAATGCAACAGGTTGTGGGTTCATTCCGCACTCAACTAAATGAAATATTTAATATTTTAATTTCTTCGCTCTGGTAAGCTTAATGCCTCAATTTTATCAGGAAGTGGGAAACGGAAGTGACTTAATGAGAACAGAGTGTCTTCACACTCGGTTCTTAACTTCTCTCTGCCTACCTACATGCGAGATGCAGTGTGAGGATGAAAAAACATCTATTTATTCAAACATCATATTTTATTACCAGCGAGCCGCTCGTGCCTTCGCTCACGTGAATCACTCTGTGTTATTTTCTAATATGAATTACTTTACTTTTCTAATACTATTATATCACTTTTAAAATATATATGTATATATATATATATATATATATATATATATATATATATATATATATATATATATATATATATATATATATATATATATATATATATATATATATATATAGTGAAAACTTTCATTTACCATTCAATCTTATCACAAAATTAGCTTATAATTTGGAAAATCGGTAAAAAAAAATGTTATATATTATTTCTTTTGCCATCACTCTCACTGTACTGCACTTTTTTATTTAAGCTCTTCTTTTCCTAAGAACATTCTTAAACAAATAAACATATCGGAAATGTTCTTTGAATGGCAATGCTTAGAGACGTCTATTATATATTTTCTATTAAAAAAGATACACATAAGAGTTTAATTATCATATAGAGATAAAATCAACTAAATATATAAATATAATTATAACTTTGTTTTTAATAATTGACCTTTATGTACTAAATTAATTTTAAAAAATATAAAATATTCTCACACACATTTCAAAAGCGTTATATATTGATAGTTTACTAGCTTTTAATGACATAAATCATCACCATAAAAAAATGTCAATCGCATAATAAATTATTCATATTATAAACTATAGAAATGGAAAAGTTAAGGCCGTGGTCGTAATAATCCATGAAGTACTTCCTTCCGACCATGGTGAGTACAAAAACTGGTTTCTCAATTTATATTTAATTAAATGTAAGTATCGAATATTGCGTGGGTAGCGCACATGTGTTGGGAAAATATTGCCATTTAAATTTAAAGCAGCCGATTCTGACACTTTGAATTTCTTGGGAGGTGGTGTATCCTTTTTGTGCCATTGCATGGACTCCTGTTTTGATTCAGGTTCAAAGTGATGAACCCATGTTTCATCTCCATTAAAAATCCGCTCCAAAATCTGCACAGGTTCGTCTCCACACACCTCCAAAAAGTGCTTAGACGCGTCGACGCGCTGCTGTTTTTGAAGCGGCGTGAGCATTCTCGGCACCCATCTTGCGCTGACTTTTGACATGCTGTGGTGGTCGTGTATGATCCGCAAAATGGTTGTATCTGATACTCCAACAAATGCAGATAATTGTTTTTTCTTCAAACGTATGTCTTCGAGTACAAGTTTTCCGACTTTTTCGACGATATCTAATGTGGTGGCCTCAACTGGCCGCCCAGAGCGAGAGTTGTCTTCAATTGAATCTCGACCATGTTTAAAAAGTCCATGCCAATTATAAACCATTGTTTTACCAGGGCACTGATCTCCATAAACGGCGTCCATTTCATTTAAAATGGTTTGAACGTTTTTTCCTTGCTTTGTAAGGAATTTTATTAAAGCGCGATGTTCAATTTTCTCCATAGTTGCAGTTTGCTTCCGGATTGACTTGTTTAGCAGGCGAGTGTACTCGTAAACGATTGGCGCTATAGGGTTGAAATGTTATATATATACTAATTATGAGTGCCCAATTAGTATGACACTAAGCGAGCTACCCTATCCCCACTCCATCCCCTCCATTCCGCGAACTTTTGGACCACCCCTCGTACCATATAAATTAAGGAGCATGTTATCATAAAAATTAAGGTATTAGATTATATTAATGTTGGTAACAAGTAGTCCTGCTAATTTACAAGAAACAAAACACGTTCGTTGAATACGAATAGTCGAAAGTAGCTTGGTAAGAGCTATAAAGCTACGCAGGCGAAGTCACGGGCGATTACTAGTTATTATATAAAATAAAACTTATTAATAAAACATATATCTAATATAAGTTATAACTAATTTACATTTTATGATGATAAAATATAAATACATATTAATTGTAGCATTTTTAAAATGTCTATACTGTAATGTTATTTCATATGTTAAGGTTGTTTAAGCTGTAGACCTCCAAATTCATTCATTACCAATTATTTGGACCACGCCCGTGCATGTCTATGTTGTATGTATTATATAGAGTACGCCATAAATAGAGACTTTATTTTTGAAACAAAATATTTTGTATATATATATATATATATATATATATATATATATATATATATATATATATATATATATATATATATACTATATGTATTTTCTGACTCGACCGGATATTGCCGATTTTTGAAAAAGTTGCGTCATGAGGATAGATGCAATAATTAATTTTAATTAATACTAAAAATACACGTGATTTTAGGTGTGTGGGGAGGGGAATCTTAAACCTCACAATGTATCACCAAAGGGGGGTGGGGGGGTTTGAGGGTTAAAAATTGCCAAAAAAACATAACGTGATTAATGGACGGCCCCTAATATAAAGATAAAAATTTAAGTTATATACATTTACACGAGGCCTTGTTTAAATCTGTCTAATGCTATATACGTACATACATTTTCAAATTATTTATATTATACAGAAAAATAAAAATAAACAAGTGCTTTAGTGTTTCTTATATGCAAGGTCATATTTTAACAAAAGCAAATTTTTCTACCCTATCCTACTAATCTCTGCCAACAATATAACAAGGTTTTAAATTAATGCGTAATACGAAGTGTATTATTAAAATAGCCCAAAATTGGTATATTTTTACTAATTTTTAAAGTTCTAATCCACACTTAGGAAGGAAATATCCTTTTTTTAGAAAATGTATATCTTGGAAACCGTCCAAGTGCTCTAGAAACTAAGCCATAGGTTTTCATCAAGCTACGCCTAAATTCTTATACGCTCATTACAACTCATTTATTTTGTTAGCATTTTTATAAACGTTGCTTAATATGGCTGTAGTATTACACTAAATTTAAGCCAACCCGTTTAGGCCGCTAGTGTTCAATAAAGTAAATATTTCTATATCCCTGCCTCTTAATTCAAGAAATTAAAATAATATAAACATACATAGTACATTATTTTGGATTTCTTTGTCCAATATGAGAGTGGTTTATCATTACTCTTTAGTTTAATACTATACCTCATCGAATTGAAATGTCATTTCCTTGTATAAATAAATGAGTGTCACTCACGAGTTATATATATATATATATATATATATATATATATATATATATATATATATATATATATATATATATATATATATATATATATATATGATAATAAATATTCCACTAATTTACCTCTATCTCTACTTAAATAATATACAAATAGTTTTATTTCTAAATCTCCATTTCTTTCTCTACTTTCCACCCAATTTGAGGCACTCCATGTTCGGAACTCAACGCCGCTCTTTGCCCTGTCGCAAATATAACGTTACTATGTTACATGCATTATATTATTTATGTTAGGTGAATAAAATCAATCTTATATATAGTTTAGAGTGAACAGTTTTGACCTTTATGAATGTCGTGTAATGTATGAAAAGTGAAATGCTATAGATTATAGTTTCAATTGTTGCAGTTTAGTAAGGCATTGTAGCAGTAGATGTAAGTGGTGAAGGTCGTGCATTTCATTACCAAATTTTTTATATAATGATTAATATTGAAATAAATGATTTAAAATTGAGTCATGTTGTTAATATGTTAAATAAGAGTAAAAGCGATATTAAATATCTATATTTATAATTAAGTTCGTTTGAGTCATTGAAATGTAAAACAAAAATATCTACATATTACTGCCGACAGTATTTTAAATTCTGTTGAAACAAATATTTTAACGTCTTTGAATCTCTTATATGTCGTGCAAAATTCAGATAAAAGTTGCTAAATACGAACAGAATATACTGAAATTAACGAATATTGAAAAAAATATATATTTAAACCTCTGCCATGACAGGCCACGCTGAGCGTAAATTTATGTATAAGCCCATTACAATTGATTGAACAATGTATAAGCTTCTTATGATATTATCCTTTAATTTTCAATTAGTCACCTATTCGATTATTTACATATTATTTTATAGTTTATAGTTTATCGTATCAAAACATTTTTTTCTTAATTTTTACATAAAATTTTTCTTAATTTTTACTCAAATCATGAAAAGTTCAAATATGATTTCCCCGAGACGGTACGCAGCGACACAAGCGTGTGACTGTAACCGACAGGTTCTGGGTTCGATCCCCACTCGAGGAAATGAAATATTTAATTTTTTCAATTTAAACATTTAATGTTGCATTTCTTCGCTCTGGTAATGAGGCAAAAGGGCTGCGTTGAGTTCCGCCACTCAACACGCAATGTTTCAAATTCGGCGGAAAGTGGGAAACGGAAGGGGAACGGAGTGTCTTAACACTAGCTTCCTAAGTTACCTCTACCTACCCTGCCATGTGCGGGATACAGCGTGAAGCTGAGTATTTGCTTCAATTTGTTGTAAATTTCAAAGATATTTGAAAATTATATGTATTTATTATTTTGACAGACCTTCATGAAATAAGGTTGTAAAAAATAATATTTATACATTACAGAATCCACTAATTTTTCATACATTGTGTCAATACGAGAAAGCGGAGAACGGAGTAATGTTACATTAAATAGTCTTTACTTTATCTATATGAAATAAGTTTAGATAAGAAAAATAACACATTGACATACACAATATAAACGACTGCTTAAATTATATCGACGAGCGAGATCAGCTCGATACACTTCATATAACTGGATAGTAAGTATATTTATTGATATAAAAGCTCAAGGTCCCGTTGCAGTTCCGTCATCGATGCAATTGTTGTATTTGTTTTTAAACATGTTTAAATTTTATGAGCTCATATATTTCTTAATTGAAAAGTATTGCAGTTTTGAAATATTAAAACGTGTACTAATTAGATTGATATTAATTGGTCTCTCTCAAAGTTGGTTGAAGGTCTTTAGTGAAATTGCTAGTTTGGGGCTAGGGAATATGCAGAGAAAAGATAATTTTATTAAAAGAATATTAAAAAAATATTAACATAATTCTCGTGGCGCAGGCACAAGCGTGTGACTGTAATCGACAGGTTGTGGGTTCGATCCCCACTCGAGGAAATGAAATATTTAATATTTATAATTTAAATATTTAATGTTTCATTTCTTCGCTCTGGTGATAACGCAAAAAGCGCGGCGTTAAGTTCCGCCACTCAACACGCAATGCCTCAAATTCGGCGGAAAATGGGGAACGGAAGTGTAGCGGAGAGTCTTAACACTAGGTTCCCAAGTTCACTCTGCCATGTGAGGGATACAGAGTGAAGCTGAGTAGAGTAGAGTAATTACATTACGGCCTTTAAAAGGTAGTAGTAATTATAAATTGATGAGAAAAATATGATATATATTAAAAAGTTTGTTTTTTATATTTATTTGTATTTAATGTCCTTAATAACATCGATTCGTTTTTAGTGAACGCTTCCTTTGTAATTTTTTTTCTTTGTTTTTAGCTTCTCGTATCCCGCTCATGATAGGCTAGGCAGAGGCAGCTTGAGCACCTATTGTTAAGACACTCCGTTCTATTTACCATTCTCAATTTTCTCTGGACTAATTAGATATTATTCAGTATTTTGTATCGCCATTATATAGGTAAGTTAATAAGTGTTATGACACGGATCCACGTTTTACTAATTTTCTTATTTTGTGAATTAAATAAAGTATAAAAACAGAACGAATGTAAGACGAAATGAATTTCGACATTCGAGAAGAATTTCGACATAAGTGTATTACGCTCATGTTAATAAAAAAGCTTTTCGATCAGGTACAAATAAATAATACGACTTTAATAAACCAATACTCAATGTTAAATATTATTTATGATAAAAAGGATTAACGAAATTTAGAAACCAACTTGTGAATATATTTTTCGATAGATCGATCCCCCCTCTCGAGAATAATTATATTTTAATTATTCTTATTTCCCCCGTTGCGATAAACAAAACGCGATTTAATTTCGTCACTCAGCGCGCAATGTCAAAATTAGACGGGGCATCATATATATTTGTATGAGCTTCACGCTGTATCCCGCACATGACAGGGGAGGCAGAAGGAAGTAGTTAACTTAATGATAAGACACTTTCTTCTGTCCCCCACTTTCTGCTGAATTTAAGGGGTTAAATATTGGGTGGTGGAATTCGACGCCGCGCTTTGCAAAGAAATGAAACATTAAATATATAATTTCCTCGAGTGGGGTTCAAACACAAAACCTGTTACTTTTATGGTCACACACAAGCTTGATGAATTTATTATAAAACTTAAATAAATAAAGAAGGCGGAGACTTTAAGGCGTTATCTGAAGTATGTCTGTTGATTTATATCTATTGAATTCGGAGTGAGCTATTATATGGTGCTCTGCGACTTACGCATATGCCATTTATTACTAGTATAAATAAAGTCACTGCCTGCTATAGACCAGATACGGCGTGAAAATAATAAAGATAGTATATATAGACCATACCTTTTTTTAGTTGGATTATTATATAATAAATGACTACGTTGAACATGAACTTGTTACAGAGAAGGTATATAAAAAGCCACTAAGCCATCACGGCCTTGTGTTTAAAATTAAAAGAATTAATTAGCTAATAGCAAATATCTAAGAAGTCTACCTCGATCGGCATTCTTTAGTGTAAGGTCGCTTGAACGGGCGCTAAATGGTAATGTTATGAATATAATAATTACAAATTTGCATTTTTGATATTTCACATTACCGTAATTTGTTTTTTTGTTTGTTTTGAATTTCGCTCCTTATTTTATATCAAAGACTTGCCAATCATTTCAAGATACTTTAATTACTGTACATGCAAGAAATTATGCACATTTTTTTAAAGAAAAGATATACATTTTAATAATTTAAAATTGTTAATCAACACTTAGGAAAGAAAAATAGTTATTTAGTATTTCCACCCGGATCCCAAGAGGCGCTGGTTCACATCCGGTCACGTACAATTTTTTATACGTATTTTATATAAGGTGGAGATAGACAATTTTAAACTTAGAGAACAATTAAAATTATTATATATAATAATCAAAATAAATAAATTATTTATAATATTCGAAGTATAAACAGTATAGGTTACCCGGAAATACAGTGTGTAGTTGCTGTTTTATTTCAGATCTAGTTACAGTATAACTTTCCCTTTATAAACCTAATATAGTTGCCAAGTGTCAGCTATAAGCGAGGCCGGTGTCCTGGCTCAGGGCTATCCAAAATCCGGGACCTAATATTTACAAGTTTTAATTTTTTTTTAGCTTCACGCTGTATCCCGCACGAGGCAGGGTAGGCAGAGGGAACCCGGGAACCTAGTGTTACGATACTCCGTTCCACTTCCGTTCCCCACTTTCCGCCGAATTTGAGGCATTGCGTGTTGAGTGGCGGAATTTAACGCCGCGCTTTGCCTTATTACCAGAGCGAAGAAATGAAACATTAAATATTAAAATTGAAAATATTAAATATTTCATTTCCTCGACTGGAAATCGAACTTAGAACCTGTCGGTTACAGTCACACGCTTGTGTCGCTGCGCCACGACAGGCCAGTTTTAATTTTAATATCACAATATTGATCCTCAGTTGGTACGTAATTCATTGTATGTTTAAATTCTGATCAGTAGGTACTAACGTTTCAATTCATAATTATTGCAATTTAAATTAGAGTTAATAAAAATCGGATGAGTTAGGCTTTCTATATATTTACTTTTATCGTGAATACATCACAGCGATCTGAAGTAATAGAGAATAATCCTTTTTATATTTAACTTTGGTGGCTCACTTGTACATAATAGAAAGAGCATCATCCAAGATTGTGTAACAGAAGGCTCACTAAAAATATAAATGCTTACCTACGTAGTGATGCCATCCACATACTGATGTCTCTTAACTTCATGTTGTTTCATGCACATGGCAGGGTGGACAGAGGGAACTTAGGAACCCAGTGTTAAAGCACAACAATGCATTCTCCACTTTCCGCCGACTTTTAAGCATTACGTGTTGAGGGGCGGAGTACAACGCCGCATTGATCATAGCGGAGAAATGAAAATATAAAATATTTTATTGCTTCGAGTGGAAATTAAACTCACAACCTTCCGCGTGTCGTGGCCTACAACCCCCTCCGTAAAATGAGGGCTACAGGCCACGACAGGCCGTAATAATATATGTTTAATATATTACATAAGTTAAACTTATTAACAATA
This sequence comes from Eueides tales michaeli, assembly GCA_018249855.1. Lineage (NCBI taxonomy): Eukaryota > Metazoa > Arthropoda > Insecta > Lepidoptera > Nymphalidae > Eueides > Eueides tales. The sequence goes on from DWMZ01006890.1 coordinate 9,327, forward strand.
TTTACTTATTAACAATGAGGCCTGTCGTGGCGCTGCGGAACAAGCGTGTGGCTGTGACCGACAGGTTCTGGGTTCGATCCCCAGTCGAGGATATGTAATATTTAATATTTTCAATTTAAATATTTAATGTTTCATTTCTTCGCTCTGGTAATAAGGCAAAGCACGGCGTTGAGTTCCAGGCGGAAGTAGGCTGGAAGTGGGGAACGGAAGTGGAACGGAGTGTCTTAACACTAGGTTCCCGGGTTCCCTCTGCCTACCCTGCCTTGTGCGGGATACAGCGTGAAGTTAAAAAAAAAACAATATTTTTAATTACATAAAAAAGTCGTGTGAAAAGTGTTACTGAGAAGCCCTGCTCTAAATGACCTATGTGAGTGACATAACGATCGAATTCGAATGCAGTTGGCATTGTGATTGATTTACAATTATAAAGCTTTATTCTTTTAATATTCGATGTTTCAAAAATATATATTAATAAGCGACGTAATTCGTATCGTCATAGCGCAATTAGGAAGTATTTAACTATATGTTGAATGAAGGAAGCTTTCATTACGTACTTCAAAGAGCTTTACTTATTTATTATCATAGCAAATGAAGGGAGCAGGGGGCGATTCATTTTGAAAAAATAAAATTACCCTTTATTAAATATTTTAATATAATTATATAATATTTTTTACATACATTTTGTTCCAAATGCAGAATTCGTTTAAAGATTTTAAACACAACATTGTTATTCATGATTTTGATTGATTGCACAAAATCACCTTGTTA
>DWMZ01006891.1:0-10094 GCA_018249855.1 Eueides tales michaeli
ATTTATATTTTGCAATGAAGTACATATTACTATACTGACGTAGTTCAAAATAAATAAAGTCTATTAAAAGGAAAATGACAAAGATCTAACAACGCGCATTACTACTAAATACCAATCTTACTAAAATTGCTTTTGCTATTATTTTCATTTCATTTTAAATTGTGAAATAGACAGTGAAAATCTAGTCACTATGAAAAGCTCTTAATGATGACACAAAAGTAAATTTTACATGAATAGTTTGAGTAGTTAAAAGCCTCTACATAATTGATCTTTTAGCTTTACGCTGTATTCCGCGCTTGACAGGGTAGGCTGAGAGAGCTTGGCCCGACGAATTCGAGGCATTGCGTGTTGAATGGCGGAACTCAACGCCACGCTTTATCTTGTAATAAAGTTTTTACTTTTTTTTTCACTTTTACGCTGTATCCCACACCACTTGGGAACTTAGTATTAGGACACTCCTTAGTTGAGTGGTGGAAATTAATGCGCTCTGCTTTGCTACGAGAGCAAAGAAACAAAAGTAATAAATATTTTATTTTCTCGAGTGGGGATCATACACAAAACCTATCACGCGATAGGTTTTGTGTATATTGTGTACGGTTGTAAATAAAAAAAACATATTAAACCTGTACTAAAAATCTCTACTTAAAATATGTAATATCTTCAGTTTTAAAAATACTCTAAATTGCCATCAAAAATTGAATTGAGTCAAAATCAACATAAACTCGGGCGTCGCGGTGCAAATTATTCATATAATAAAAGGTCGTCCGTGTGCAACAGTCATTACGATTGACGTCAAAATTGGGTTTCATTTTTAATACGCCTTAATTGACTTATTTATAAGTTTTTGTGCAAGCATATTGATTCAATCATTTGATACCGATTGACCATTTCCGATGATTTGATATTTTGATTTAATTTTGCTTATTGGAAGTTCCACCAAACGCTCGTTTTACAACATGAACTTTATATGAATTTTAATATGTTATTTATTTTTTTTAATGTTACAAATTTAATATACCTAATGGTTTACGAAGGAAAAACAAACTTCTATTCACAAATTAATTATTAAGATAAATATTGAATTATACTTTTTAACAATAATAATGAAAAATTAAGTTTCATACTAATAAATTATGTAATCAATGTATTTACATTTTTATTTTCAATTTAAATTCGATCAACCTGATTTGAGTCGAGGCCTGTTATGATGCAGAGGCACAAACTTGTGACTGTAATTGATAAAAATTGAGGAAATAAAACGCAGTTAATATTTTCAAATCAAATATTTTATGTTTTCAAAATTCGACGGAAAGTGGAAAACGAAACGGAGTGTCTTATCACTTATCCCAAGGTACCTAATTTACCTCTGCTTACCCTACCGCGTGCAGCATACAGCATGAAACTGAAAAAAAAGGAAATTAACGTGTGACGCCAAGACAGAACAATATAAGCTGTTCAAAGTGCGAGTACAATTGCACGCAAGGAGCATTAGCATAAGTTATAATAAGGCAAATATCCCGCAATAATCGCGTTTCAAGCTCACGCAAAGTTCTTATTGTTTGTTCGCAATCATAGAACGTTTATGAGTCCCAAGCTTCAGTCGTACCGCGGTTAAATTACTCGACTGGTAATCTTGCCATGTTAATATTGTAATATGTATATTATAGCCGTTTACGACTATGAAAGAAAATGTTTCGAAAGAAAGGGTTAGGGTTTGTGCACTTTTTCAATTTTGTGTTAGTCGGATGTTTCAATACGAATTTAAAGTTTTCTTTAAAAAAATGTCTTGATTTACTTTTAATTGTTTTTTTTTCTTTAGTGTATTTTTTAACTCTTTTCTATACCTAACTTAACTAACCTTAGCTTCACGCTGTATCCCTGACGGGGTAGCCAGAGAGAACGAAGCGAAAAACGCTGCGGTCTTCCCTAAGAGCATCCTTGTTATTGCCTTGTCATTAATATCTTTATACATGCCCTCCGGGGGGTCCTCATGCTTTTTACGTGACCTTCCTCCAGTATAGTAGATACTGTGTTTTCTAAGATTAACCAAGGTCTCCCCCTCCCTTTCTTACCACATACTTTTCTTTCTTATAATTTATACCTCACACTCACTCGCTCAGCTTCACGCTGTATCCCGAACATTGCAGGCTCTATACCTATTACTTTAATTTGTATTTGATATATTAAGGGAGGGTAATTAATATTTTAATAATTGTATAATCAAAATTTAAAAAAGAATCCGACCCAAAAAATCAATACATGATATTGTTTTTTTGGGTCGGCTTCTTTTTTTAAATGTTATTTGTAAATTATCTAAGTAAAGTTCTTGTAGGTCTTAAACTAATAAAACATAGGCATAGAGAAACTCCAATTGATATCTTAATTAAAGAGCTACGATGCTACTAACAGACTCCATTTGCATCGAGATATAAAAATGGAATAAATTGGAACTTGTCGATAATTATGAAAATGTTAATATTAATGACTAATTATTACTGGTTATTATTGGTGAGCGTTCACTAAGATTGAAGAAATTATAACATTATCGCGAATTAAATAATCTCAAATATATAGATAGTAATAAATAAACGTCAGGGGTTGTTTGTATATGATAGAACCTCGATCGTATTTATTTTTAGAAACTCAATTTAAATATAAATTTAATTTTGATATATAGATAAATAACATAAATTTTAATATATAGAGAAATAACATAGTAGGTAACATGTGGTATATCAAGTCATCAGACATTATTGAACAAGCTCGCTCTCTCGCTTACGAGAATGCGAACTTTTATCAAATATGTTACCATTTGTCATATTATATAACATTTACATACTTTCCTATATACATTTGTATGTATATAAATGTTATGTAATGTATACTACAGTTATAAAAGCTAAGTTATAATTTAAGTTAGTTAGGTTCAGTAATTGGTAATTACTAAACTTTCTTTTGTCTTTAGGATCGTCACACTTTTTGCTGCTAGACGGAATAGGCAGAGAGAACCTAATATCAAGACTCTTTTCATGTCGGAACTCAATGCCGTGTTTCACATTTTTGGAGAATATAAAATAAGGGTTTCTTGAAAATTAAGAAATCGTGCAAAAACTATTTTCTAATATTTATCATGTTGAAAAACACTAAATTAATATTTTAATATTAAAATAACTATGTCTTCTCTCAAAACCTGGCAAGTAAAAAACTATGAATAATCATTTACATAGGGATAAAAAATAAAGCATAAAAATATAAGACAAATATTTTTTTTCATTACAAACACTATATTTCATATACAGTAGTAGCAGTTCCTCCGGAATATGTAGATTACCCCGCAGTTCCGCTAGCCAACTTTTATAGCAAAGCACATTATAAATTAGATTATATGCCATGAGTTTATACTAGTCAGGCTTAAGTCTTATTATACTTAATAGTTCATTTATTTATTTTCAGTTTGGCCCAACCTGGAGATATTGCGTAGTGAATTTCGGTACTCACCGCAGCGTTTGCTATCTTTCAGAAGGAGACAATGTGCATTAGGTATTCATTCCGGGGGAATTGAGAATCGAACTCAAAACCATTGGGTCTTAACATGGCGCTTTTGTCAGCTTTATTAGTGAACCAAAATTCTTTCATAAATATTGTTGCGAGAGGTTTATGAATTTATAACAGTTATGTTCATCATAACTACAATCCCACCAAAAATATCCGGTAAAATGCTAACCAAGTCTCGATGTAGCTATTTGTTATTATAAGATAGATTAGAAGCTATATGTTAACGGATCACAGTGCCTTAATACTAGGCTCCTAAATTATTAATTATTTTTGTGATGTCCCCAAACATTGGCTTAACAGTTCACACACTTATAAAACAAGCATGTTATATAATAATATGGTATAAATAAAATCTTTGCAGAAACTATATTTTTAGCATGTTTCTGCCCACAGAGAGTTCTGCACGTTCTGGCGAGATGCCAACTCGTGGCTTATATTAATTACTTACTTACTTACTTGAGGAAGCGCTGCTTTTGCCTAGTGTGACCGCAGGAATGACTTAATAAGTGACCCATATTCGGTCATTGAAAGCTAAGTTCTAAGTCTTATTTGATCTTTACAATATAATGATAACTAGAAATGAATGTTCAATAACATTACAAGTAGTGGATTCGGTTCATATTGAGAAAATAAAAATATTTTAATTCTACGCTCTGGCGAGAGACAGAACGCAGCAGAGGAGAGCAGAGTATTCAGTTTCACTAGGTTCAAGCACCCGCTGTATTCTGTATGTAATAAAATAAGCAAAATCGCCTATTTTATTATATACAGGATACAGCGTGAAACTAAAAAAATATACAAATATAATAAATATACAAAACTAACTACAAAAATAACTCAGTATTAAAATTTCAAAACTGGATTCAAAAAGATAATTTTATAGAATAATATCTATCGTTCGATCAATTGTTTAAATAACTGATATCAAATATTTTGTCGTGCTTGAATACCAATGCTGTGTAACTGTCAACATTTGACAGTTACACAGCATTGATATTCAATATAAATTAATAATTAAAGTTATGTTAATCATTGATTTCCCCGTTCTATTTTAGCGCAATCCCTCATCCTTCTAGGAATACACTTTGAACTGAAATTTGATGTGCGATCGTACAATAACGTAAATGGTTGTTGTACGTTATTAAGTTTACAAAGTATCCTTAGATCACTTGGCGCAGCTTACTATATACGCGACGGTTACTGAATCGAATGGGATGTTTTTTAGTTCTCAGCGAGCAGAGAACGTGACTACATTCCTTTTCCTTACCCTATATTTAGGATACAGAGTGAAGCTGAAAGGTATTTTCCCCCTGCCTACCTTGCTATATGAAATAAAGCGAAAAGATAAAAAAAACCAACAAAAGTCCACACGACATTTTTTTCTAAATTGTTAGAAAATATTTCATTCTTTAATGTAATTATGGTCGTATTTTTAAAATGTGTAATTATAAAAGTTATTTTACTCATATGTACATTTAAAAACTTAATTTATTATAAGAACTTAGTAATAAGGGAATAGGTATCAATAAACGTTAACTACGTAGACGGTATCAACACTGACACTGGGCAAAAATGTGTATCTCAGAAAATTGTGATCGCTAACTTGAATTATTATCACTACGTTTTCTGGTGACATTCCAAAGGTTGTTTCAAAAATATTTTCATCTTAATATTCAAAAGTTTATTCTATTTTCCAGTATTTCTTGTTTTAATTGCAAAATGTATCTTCATTTTTCGCTTATTTTCTTTTATAATTAAGCTATAATTTTTATTTGTATAATTATATTTCATACCTAATACCAAATTAATTCTGTTAATATTACTAATAAACGAGTGAGCACAATATTATCGTAAATGATCATTTTCAGCTTCATGCTGTATCCCGCACCTAGCATTGATGGCAGAGGGAACTATAAAACCTAGTGTTAAGACACTTTGTTTCAATAAAGACTTTATATATCCCTATTTTCCGCCGGATTTGTATTTCGCGTTAAGTTGTGGAACCGCACCGCACTTTGTCTCGTTGCTATAACGAAAAAATAAAAAAAATAAATATTTGATGTTGTCTCAATGTAATATCGCCAACAAATATATCAATTTTAAATATTTTTTTATTCAATTGTAAAATATAAAAAGAAAATAAGGAATTGATAAACAAAATAAGAAGAAAAATGTTTAGCTCTTATTAAAGCTTCATGTCGCCAGATGCAAAGTATGTACATATAACACAAAGTTGAGATGAGTACTCCTTCAGGATGTGATCTACTTTGTCTTAGCCGAACTCTTGTTTTAGAGGCGATTCGAAATGGCTCTCAGTAGCCAAATAAATTTATTCGTCCGTTTTTTACATAGTGTAATATTACTAGTCACGTTTATATGACGTCCAAATTAACACATTTATTAAGCGAGTGCATTGAATTGCCTTTTCTTGAAGAGCATCCCCTCGTTGTGACTTCGGTTTACGATGTAATTATTATGTAAATTTAGTTGGTTCTTCCATACTAAGTATAAGTTTATTTCGTAGTAATTGCTTATGGTATATTCTGATTTTAAGGGCTGTAGTGCCACAATGGACGACGGCTGTGTATTCGATATTCATTTAGGGAATTAAATTATTATTTTCTCACTCTGGAAACAATATAGAGGGCGGTGTTAAGTTCCGTTACTCAATTAACCTATTTAAACCTTATATAATAATAAAAAGGAATAATTTATAACTTTTTTAAGTATAATTAAAAATATAAATATGCGTATTTAAAATTATTTTTACTTTTACAATTATTAATGAATCGTGAATGAATCGTCTTGGACGGTATCCAAGAGGCGCGGGTGCAAATCCTGCTGCAATTTCATATTTAATTAACCTAAACTTGTTGGTATCCATTTAGTAACATTTCAACTAGTGACATTTACATCGACAGCCATCACAACTATTACAACAAAACGTCGTTTATAAAATGAAAATCAATAAATTCTCTCAACGTACCCTACTGATGGTTAGGGGAATAACTGAAATGGCATAGAAAATATATCGTTAACACTATTTCTAAGTTAAGCCATGAATCACACAAAGTAATATCACAGTATAACGCAGTTAGTATACAACGAGAGCGAGCGGGAATTCTATCAGAAATTCTGATGTGATCTGATAATATCTGAGCCTCATGTAACTAACCGGAAACTTTGATTCGATTGCTGGCCTTCGTAATAAATTCTTGTTAGTAATAATCTGATGGAGGTGAAACATAAATATTATTCAAGACGTCAATTAATTATTTGCAACTTTGTGTACAAATAATTCATTGACATTTGTTATTTGTCTACATATCACAATCAAATGAGATTACAAACACCGAAGTAAAATCCTGAATAGGACACATAAAAAATAACAATAAAACATGTCTTTGTTGTAAAAACGAGCGAGCTCTGTTTTTGCGAGATTCTGTTTTCGATAAGATGAGTTTATTTCGCACAATGAATGTCGACGGTGGAGCCGGGGTTGAAGTAACAACAGAAAAATACGCCCGCACTTTCTGTGACGAAGACAGCTGGAATTAATTCCTATCTAATATTTATAAGACATTTATGAAATATGAGACAGTTATTTACCACGTAAAGGGCCAAGCGGCTATGATTGTTTTTTTTCAACTCTCTGCTATATCCCGCACCCCATTTTCTCTTGCCCAGTAAAAGTTATGGGGGCGATAAGCCCTTAACGCTAAAGTTTATTTTATTGGTATCTATAACTTAATTAAATATTCTTTATTTTTATTTTTTACTATTTTCGAGATATTATCAACTTTAAAAACTAGAAGTTTATTTTATAAACGCCGTATGTAGATAAAAGGATAAGTTCCAGTGAATTGACAGTTATCAAAATTATATATTATGTGTGTCTTAAGTCAACTATGTATGCTATAAGTTTCGAAGAGATATAAGTAGTAATTGTGTAAAACAAACTAAACTAAAGTATAAATCAAATAATTTCTTGATTCAGAATAATACAAAAACGATACCAGTAACTTTTTTTGCCTATTAAGGTTTCAATGAATTTTCGATGAATTGCTTTCTAAAGGAAGCTAATATAATGGTAACTTTTCGTTAATATATATGTGTGTATGTTATATATAAACATTTATATGATTATTCTTTAATAAAGTTCAAGTATTACTTGTTTCTGCGGAATATTAAAACGAAACCTGTACACTTTTCTGCGTATTAATGCTTGAACAAAGTTTCTTCGAATTGCTATGAAAAACGAGAACGAATCAAAATAAAGGCAAATAATTGAAAAAGTTAAACTATAAAGAATTGGTTTTCATATTCAAATAGATTGAAGCACAAGTCGAAACTGACATAAATATGGCGATTATGAGCTCTCTGATGCCCTTTGGAATAGATTTACGTCATATTACGTGTACCTCTGTTATGAGTCTCAATAGGATACATTCATAATTTCAGACATTAACGGTTTTTTCTTATAGATATTTTATTTGTTAATTTATGAATGGGTTAACGCGATAGTTTAAATGGCAGTAATATAAAACTAAAATGTTTTTTCAGTTTAATTAGTAGTTAGAGACCTGCCGTGGCGCAGCGGCACAAGTGTGTGACTGTAAACGACAGATTGTAGGTTCTATCCCCACTCGAGGAAATAAAATATTCAACATTTTCAATTTAAATATTGAATTTTTTTACTGTTTTTAAAGTGTTATTCCACACTTAGGAAAGAAAAATACTAAATTTAAAAACGTATAAAAAATTAAACGAAGCACGATTTGAACCCGCGCCTCTTGGAAACCGTCCAAACGCTCTGACCAACTAAGCCATTCGTTCTCACCAAGCTCCGTCGTAATTTTTATACGCTTATTACAACTTATTTACGTTGTTATACTTGTTTCAAATTTTTATACATTTTTAAATTTAGTATTTTTCATTCCTAAGTTGGGAATAACACTTTAAAAACAGTAAAAATAATTATTAAATAGCGATTATTCTAACGAATTGTCTTTGGGTAGTGGAAATTTGTAAAAATCTCCCTACAGAGATGCTAACAACATAAATAAGTTGTAACAAGCGTACCTATAAAAATTTCGACGGAGCTTGGTGAGAACGAATGGCTTAGTTGGTCAGAGCGCTTGGACGGATTCCAAGAGGCGCGGGTTCAAATTTTTATACATTTTTAAATTTAGTATTTCTTTTCCTAAGTGTGGAATAAGACTTTTAGTAAAAATATTTACTAAATAGCATTCTCTCTTGCCAAACGATAATTCTAACGAATTGTCATTGGATAGCGGAAATTTGTTTTATGTGACGGAATTCACATAGAGAATCGATCAAAGTAAAGTTGTTAATTTTTAGCCAATTTTATATTAATTGCCGCTGGGTGACAAATTTGTATCCTTCATATCATTTTACTTTGTCTAGTCAACCATTGCCATGATTCGCTCAAAATATTTTAGATTACCAATTCCATAGCAAATTACTTAAAAAGCTGCAATGTAAACTAAATAAATTATTTAAATAATTCGTCGTAATAGATATAAATTGAAAATATGATTTATTCAATTTTAAAAATAAACAGCAGGTTAAACACACCCTTGAGTTACAACATGAAGCTGAAAGAAAAAAAAACTCCAGGCTGACAGCTCTATGAAATATCTTTCACTTGGTTTGACAGTAGATTATATAATATATTAATATTAAGATAGTTATTAATAACAATAGGAGGCCATCTGAATTTAGTCTTTATTTGCGATACAGCTTTAAAATACTATAAAAGTTCACTAAAGCTTAGTAAGATGTTTATGTCACATATCTTTTAAAGACATGGATACTTTAGATAACAACTTTTTTGCCGCACATGGCAGGGTAGAGCGAACAAGGGAACCTAGTGTTAAGACATTCCGTTCCGTTTCCCACAGCCAGTAGTCACACCAGTAAACACTTTAAATTCAGTTTAAAGATTTAATAACTGAAACCAAATAACAACAATATAAGAATAACAATTTTATTTAATAACGAAATATGGAAAAAAGCTTAGTACATTCAACACTGCACGTATTTTACGTACAGTGTTGAATGTACTAAACTGTTTTCCATGTTTCGTTTTTAAATAAAATTGTTATTCTTATATTGTTGTTATTTACACGTATTCACTGAAGAATTACGCTTCAGTATACAGCGGACGTTTCCCTTTATTCTGCATAACATCTTTCAAAATATATTTTTTTTAAAAAAAGAGTCATCAGAATTGCAAAATGCTTAAAGATAATCCCTTTGCGGGTTCTGTAGTAATTAATTTGTTTTACTAACAAATTCTAAAGACCTCACTCTTGCTTTGAGGCCCTCGTAAAAATAAGTTAATGTCTGTTTGTATATTTAAAGATTCGTTCATAACACTATTTCAAATGTTCTATATAAATATATATATATATATATATATATATATATATATATATATATATATATATATATATATATATATATATATATATATATATATATATATATATATATATATATATATATATATATAT
>DWMZ01006892.1:0-10093 GCA_018249855.1 Eueides tales michaeli
GGAAAGGGGAAACGGAACAAAGTGTCTTAACATTAAGTTCCGAAATTCTCTCTGCCTACACTGTAACGTGCGAGATCAGTGTGAAGTTGAGAAACAATAAAAAATATAAAGGTCCTTTAAAGTAGTATAAACCTTTTATTGTGATCTCTTTTATAAGTTAATTTGACTAGATATCAACAGATTGCGGATAGGATGTAATATCGAATTGCCGAAATTTTATTCTTAATTAAGACAGTCAAACAGTTTTTGTACAGATTATCCTAAAGGAATTTATTATTTTAATCGGTTTGATTTTCTTTGTTCTACTACTCAGTTATTAGAATAACATTAGAATAAGCAAACAAAATTAGCTATTAAAAAAAGTTATTTTTTCCTTTGTATAGAGGCTTATTTGATAAAAATAAGCATTTCCTATTTATATTACCACCCACACAATAAAATTGTTTTTCTTTAATAAATCACTCAGTAACATATATATTTTTATAAACAAATGGCTAACCATATATTCTTTTAAGTTTTACTTAAATTCCTCATAGAAACTAATGCTGCTCACCACTTTCGATCTGAATTCTAAGCATTACATTTTAAAGGATGGAGTGGCAAAAGCGGAAAATAATTGTGAAGTGGTCTACGCTCTTTAACAGTAACGTGAACATACGAACAAGGATTAAATATGAATTTTTCTCGTATATTTAATAGAGGTACTAAAAATGTTAGCGTTGTTTTACTATCGTAGACAAGTTAAACAAAAATGATATTACGCTTACGCCATCAAAATATATGCTCCTAAATATATTTATAGTAACGAACATAACTAAATAGTAAGATGATCACATAAGCCAAGATTTATCAAAATACGTATAAGTATCAGTACCCTATTGTTGGAAACTTTGAGACACGACGTACATTACAGTAAAATCAGCTTCCAATTTACTCTGCTTTGAATTCGAAGGTAATGTTAATTAACATATGTGGTTATTTACATTTCATTGAATATTTATTTTTTTAGAATTTTGATTTCATCATAATATTTTGTGAGTGAATGCAATATTTTTCGGATCAAATTAAATAAACGAGACTTCATTTTAATTATTGTATAAATTATGTAAATAACTTTATTATAACCCATATCTGTCATGTCCTAATTGAATTTTTCTGGTTTTAAAACTAACATGAAAGAATGTATAAGCCTTATTAGGACCTATTTAAGAATACACCCAAAAAAGAGTTCACAAGAGGGCCTTTAGGTCCCCCAAAATGAATCGCCTCTTAGTAAGTAGACATTGTTGACATGTCATAAAGAAACTAAATTATAAGAAATCCTGTGACAAATTATTACACGTGGGTATGATAGCCGAAATATTCCAGACAAAATATCATATTTCAATAATATTCGTAGTATAGAAATTGAATGTTCAATCAACACGCAATGCCTCAAATTTGGAGGGAAGGGGGGAACGAAACGGATTGTCTTAACAATAGGTTCCCAAGTTCACTCTGCCTACCTTTAAACGTACGGGATCAGCGTGAAGTTGAGAAAACATATACAAATTATAGGGGTTCTTTAAAGTAATGTAAATCTTATTTAAGTAAAATTCATGATAAAATATCCGGCACTGCACTCCATTGTCTCACTGGACACTGCACTCTACGCCCTATAATCCAAATAATTCGGAACAGCTATTCTTTTTAATATACAAAAATAATAATTATAATTTAAAATTACAATTAAGCTTTAGAAACTTATTATTGGTGAAGGTAGTGACGTTTTTTTAATTACATCAATATTTAATATATTGATTGACGTAATTATACAGATTTATACACAGAAAGGGTGTTGCTAAGAAACGCGAACACTTACTATACTATATATCAATTAAAATCCTGTAATTGCAGACAAAGGCCTGAACTTAAAGCACTTGAAGTATAATTAAGTAATTTGAGCAAGTATAGCTGTGTGATCAATTTCTTAATTACAATCAAGTTTCTATACAATAAATTGTAGGAAACAATAAATTTGTCTAGTGGTTTACACAATTATCTTAATTTAAGTGACTATATTCGTAGTATTTGGGCGTACTTATGTGATATTTATAAATGAAACATTTTTAGGGTTCCGTACATCAAGAAGAAAAATGGAACCCTTATTGAATCGCTTCAAGATAGTATGAAGGTATCAAGTTGAAATTAATAAAAAATATTTAGGTCTACGGCTCCTTCTGACTTAGAAAAATAAAGCCGAAGTCAACGCAATAGAATTATTCATCGGTATGCCAAAATCTAAAGGAAATTTCATGTCGACCGTTGCTTACGCGGTTAGAAGGAGAGGCAGTTTATGGATGTTGACAGTGTTCGGCTAGTTTAATTTAGTTATTTTCATTCATCTTGTCCTATGAAATATTAATATGGGGCAATGCTTGAGATATCGAAGCGGGCGAGTCCGATTCGCGCTTGACCAGTTTTTTTAATTATGTGTTAAATTTTATTTACAATATTTACTAGCTTAAGATACGATCGACGTTTTCACAAAATCAGTTCAGTATTTTTTGCAATACGGCTTAAGTTATATGTAATTCATTCATTTACAGGTAGTACATCTGTTTGATTTGATAACTACCTGAACTAACGAGTGAAGTTGCGTAAGTTATATATCAATTTTTATAGTTTGTCTGTCAAACTATTTAAAGCCATACACTATTTCTCGCAAAAACGATACATGAAGTTAACTTAAATAAATCAATTATGTGTTGAAACCGCGTTGTCAGTATCTAAGCTTTTTGTGCAATTTAGTTATAGAATAACGTGCCAAAGATATGTAAAGTGAGCGCTAAATTCCGCTAAAACAAATATCTGAATTTAGTTTTTACGGTTTTGGGTTAAGACTATAGAATTACGATTTTTTTTAACAGTAAACCATAAGTAGTGTTGCAGTTTTTTATAATATTTATGCAACAAGATCAAATTTCTATTTCAGATAAGAACAGTCATAGTAAGGTATTTTAAACTTTAAAGTTACAGAACTACAATGTTTATCTTTTTGTTAACATAATCCACTGGAAATTAATCTGACAAAACTGAAAATACACACGTTCCTCTACATAATACTTCATTTTCTTGACAGGAGGTCATAAATCAAGTAAAGCTCGAGCTGAAGCCATTTAACCGAACGAAATACATTTTTTGTAAGTAAAGGCAAACTGATTTGAGAATCTTTTGCATACTCAAAGTTATAATAAAAAGAAAACATAGTAAAAGAAATTATATATATAATAAAAATAATAAACTTGTAACATTCAACTTACAACTGTTCTAACTAAATAGTTTCAAGCTTTTAAAACGCATGAGCTCTGACAAAAACAGACAAAAAGCTATTATGTTAACCATTATAATTAACATTGGGTCACTTACTTTATATAAGTACCTACTCCTGAAATATATATCTAATACCTAAAACAATGTTGACATGAATACAAAGCTTTATAGGTAAGTGCCATTGAGTTGACAGTATTGTCTTTACCAATTGATGCAAGCCATCTCTGTGGCACTTCACTCTGACGTAATACAAAGTCACAGACAAAGAATATATGCGTAGAAAGATATTTGCTTAACGATAACCTTAATTTTATAGGGGAAAAGATCTTAATGGCCGTCTATTGTGTGATATGTAGGCTTCTATTTCAATGTGAATAATTGCAGTAGCTGTCTATTGTCTACTGTTACCCTTATTTATTTGAGGAAATAGTTATTAATTAACAAATGCTGTACAATTAAACATGAAATTTCCCTTGAATGTTGAGAATATTCTGTTTTATAATTCTGTCTTTCGGAGGCACCGTAGTTTCTTAATGATAATCTATTTGAGTTTGTTTTTTTTTTCGAAAGCCTTGTCGAACGTGGTTTGGTGGCGGTTCTTAGTTATATTTTATAAAAATCAGATAAGTAGCTTTAGAGCTAATCCGAAAACCCTAACACAAGATAGTTATTTTTTGATCCTAGGTTTCTCTAAATATTAAATATTGTTTTTTATTTATTCAGTAACAGTAGCGTTTAATTTTCAATATTCAGATATTTATACTTAAAACAATACAAACTTTTGCGCTCTCGCTATATAGGAAGCAAACCCTCGCTTTACACTCTCTGTTACCTTATCCTACCTATTAACGTAATAATCACACATGCTGCAAACGCATATTAGTAAATTTATATATACAGACGCCCATGGTGTACGTCTTGTCTGTTTATCGCGGCTAAACATTTTATGAAAAACATGACATGAAAATCAGCATTAAATTCCATTTCTGGGTTCACCCATACATGTGTTCGCTTACACAAATAAGAAAAAAATAGTAATTTTTATATTGTCAATTCAATCTGCGTATGAATAAATAAATAAACATAGTAATAGAGTTCATAAATATGAAGTCCATAATTTTTTTAATGTTACGATTTTTTTATGTATTTAAATATATTCTATTTATTTATAATATATTTTTAAAAAAATTATAATTCTTGATGCCATTTTCTTAACAATTTATTTACTCCGAGGTATCAGCTGAACCATAATTTGTTAAAGCTATGCCGCACCTAGACAGGTAACTAATATCAGGTAACGGCCAATAAATGCGGCGAAATTGCTTATTTATTCGCAAAAAGTTATGGAGCATGATAAAACAAACGTAGTTTATGACTAAATCAATAGCATAAGTAATCTAAGAGCTCCGAACTGTTTGCTCAAATAACTCTAAGCGGACAAGCCCTTGTGTACTTAAAAGAGATGAAATTATTAGCTATTCTATTTTTTATGTTATTTTACTTCTTCACAATAATAAAGTTAGTGGCTATAAAGTAAACGATGCTATTACAGCAAATCTCAGTGTATTTTGTTTCAATTTTAACAAATATTAATTAGTCTTCAAATGAACGGAGTGTCTTGACAGTTCTCCTTGCCTTCGTTGAGATAAGCAAAAGAATGTACAACTGTGAATATTGTGGAGACAAAATTTTTAATATTTAATAAAAAATAATTTGCCAAAATTAATTATGAAAAGTTTAAAAATATCTTAATTAAAATAATATCGTTTTTGTTAAAAGATTATAGATATTTTTAATTTTTTTAATTAAATTTTTAATATTTTTTAAATATTACATTACGTTGTAAATAATTTAATTTAGTTTAGGTCTGTCGTGGCGCAGCGTCACAAGCGTGTGACTATAGCCAGGTGTAGGTTCGATCGCAACTCAAGGAAAAGAAATATTTAATATTTTTAATTTTAATATTCATTGTCTTTTCTTCGCTCTAGTAACAAGAAAAAAGCGCGGCGTTGAGTTTCGTCACTCAACACTTAATGCCTCAAATTCGGTGGAAAGTGGGGAACGGAGTGTCTTTACACTAAGTTCCCAAGTTCTCTCTGCCTACCCTGCTATGTGCTGGATACAGCGTGAAGCTAATGTTATGACTCGTATTAAAACGTATATACATATAATATATGTAATGAAATCATTATAATTTAAACGTTTGTCTCCTAAACAGCACGCTGTTTCCGATTAAGTGAATCAATAAGAAATTCCAGTCGGTGTCGACTAAATTGAAGAAAATGTAAATTGGCCCGTGCCCAGGGTGCGAATACAACGCGTG
Organism: Eueides tales michaeli; assembly: GCA_018249855.1. NCBI lineage: Eukaryota > Metazoa > Arthropoda > Insecta > Lepidoptera > Nymphalidae > Eueides > Eueides tales. The sequence continues at coordinate 5,636 of DWMZ01006892.1, forward strand.
ATAAGAATGTCACTCTCTCTTGTAAACTACTAAAAAAACTCGATGAGAGTTTTAATACCATTATTTTGTGAACAGTGTCTTAGTCTGACGATAAATCAATAAAAAAATAACAATACATGATTAATAAGTAGTAATATTTATAAATCACTAGAAACTACATATTTTTCTAAACTTGCTCTAAGTAAAGTGCGTTTAACCATGAGTCGAAATCACTTCGATATTAGTTAATTTTCGCCCACATTTTTGCGCATTTAAAGAATATAGCTTCGTAAAAATTCATGTAAATTAACATCTTATTTACGCTATTAGTCGGTCTATTCACCATTAGCAATTCTATTTGCATAAATGGTAATTGCGGTGGAAGCTCACATCACCTATGCTCACATAGGCCGATACAAAGGATGCAAATCCCATCAAAAGCGCGTGTGTTTGATTTGGTTAAGCTAATAATATCGTCTCGTCCACTGTCATGGAAATAAATTGACTATACAATATATACAAATATAAAAATTCAAATACTAGAAGAAATAGCCGCAGGGGTTAGCTTGTGATTGTAATCGCGACAGGTTGCAAGCTTGATACTCACTCAAGAAAGTGGAATATTTAATATTTTCAAATAAAATATTTAATAATTTTATTACTTCGCTCTAGTAACAAGGTAAAGCGCGGCATTGAGTTCCGCCTCTCAACTCGCAAAGCCTTATATTCGGCGGACATTAGGATGGAGGTAAGTATCTCATCATTAGGTTTTCAAGCCTCTTTGCCTACCCCGCCATGTGTGCAGCGTGAAACTAAATGAGAGATGTAAGTTACTTATTTAGGTTTAATATTTGTCAATATTTGTAATATACATACTGTATAATTATTCAAATCTGTATAGTATACATAACATATACATACATACTTACTAACATTGTTAAAACTCTTAACAGTACGCATTTGCTCGATTTCACGAAAAGTTGCGATAGCTTTTTAAGTATTATATTACAGTTAAAAGGGTTCGTACCCTTCTAAAAGTTTTTAATATTTCCATATTCTTTGGCACTCCATATTTAATGAAAGCGAGAACATTTTGTCTTTATATAACTCTATTGCCTATAGTATAGAATTTAGTATTTAAATCTGGTGTATATTATTAAGTACATAAAAGCATTTTAGGCAATATCAATATTGGACAGTGCGTGTGACAATGTTTCCCAAAGTCCCTCTGCTTGTCCAGGATTGTGCAGGATGCAATGGGAAGGTAAAAAATAATTTAAATTTACTCAAGTACCAAACTATTCTTATTATTCTATATAATAAAGACTATTACTGCAGATTATAAACTAAGGTAAATCATTAGAATAATTCGTTTACCAATACGATAACATTTTTTTTTAATTTAAGATTTGGGCCCTTAGTAGGGTTCCTCGTACCTTAACTAATATGTCTGGAGCTTTTATTGTTAGGTAATTGTTATTGTTAGTAATATTCACCATTTATTGGAGTCGTGGAAAGTAGAAATTATTTTAATTTAATCCAAAAACAGTAATACCAAGATATTTAGAAAGGTATTCACGCTTTTGTTACAGTATATATGAAAATTATATGGTACATGACTGCTATACTTGTTTCTTATTAAATATTATATTATTATTAGATTAGGCTATACTATATTTAACGAAAATATATATTAAACTCTTTTTTTCATCTCATTTCTAGGTATTGGTTTAACAATGATAATTTAAAATTGCAAATATTCATATGAAATTCTAAAGTTATTATTCTACAAATGCATTTATCCTTTTATATATAGAAAATATATGATAGGTATTGTGGTGACATAACATTTTCTAAGATAATATACGAACGAAACAGAGTTACAAAGAACTTATTTGTCATTGAATTCACATTGATAAAATGTTTGGAATAAAAATATTTCTTAACAATATATTTTAGGATCAATCAAAAAGTACTTTGATCTCACTGATAAATACTGTCAGACAGATCAAAGCAATTCTTTTTAGGTTATTTGATCTATTTTCTATGTACAAATTATTCATTAATTTGTATTCTTTAATTATTTTTTATTAACTGAATCGCTCAACGCCGATTATTACGCTAACCTTGACGTCATTTATTCGTCTTTACTTTCCAATTATTAATAGAACGCGAATCCAACGGTCAGATATAAAATTTGTTAAATCTTTAAAATATAATTGCAAACCACACTTTCAAGAATAAAACAACTGAACTTATTGATTTCTTTTAATTTGTTATAGATAAATGTTTAGAAGTCTTAAAACAAATAAGAATGTCATTATGAAAAATATTTTAGAAAATTAGAAAATGTTCCACACGCAATATTAATAAAATATAAAATTTATAATTAGACCTTAAGGTATTTTTTTACAATTCGATACAAGATGGAGCTGCGTTAACTATTTAACTAAAAATATTATGCTATTGCTATAAAAGCGCAATTACCAGATTTCCAACAGTGAATGATATGGAAGTAGTACACAGATAATATAACATTCATTTTGCCTCTACGAATAACCTACAGTATATCTTGATAAATACGTAAATAAAAAAAAAACATATAATATTATAGTAATTGTAAATGGCTTTGTTACACCATTACTTAATTTATCTACGGTAAATAAAGAGCCAAAATTGTACAATATGAATGTATTATTAAAATATTGAATATAAACATGAAAACAACTACTTGGAAAATTATAGGCAATGGTTATAATTACAATTTCTAATAATGGTAATGTTTGTCTTCCAAACATGCCTAGGCGCTTTGTTTGATTAACTAATTCAAATAAAAGACTGTAAACTGATGACAAATACACGTGATATTCTACAAATTCAACTCAAATTAGTTTGCTAAGTGACAATATACTGATATACATCAAATGATATAATGATAATATAAATATAGTGTAATAGATATCAAATATCAGGAAAAAAAATCTAAAAAAATTATTACTTTTGTTACCTAAAAAAGAACTCTGTATTTTTATGTACAAATGTAACAAAATGAAGTAGATACACAACTCAACATGTTTGCTTTCAATTTGTAAATGTCTCAGGCATTATATTATGCTGTTTTACTGGTCTAATAGTGTCGTGGTGTTGTGGCCAGTAGGATAGTTTTTACAATAAACAGAATATCTTTGGATATTGTTTCGATCGGGGAAATAACTACATTAAACCAGGGTTGGGTCTATGAGATCCGTCACATTCTGTTTCACCATGTCTGTGTTCATCCAGTGTTAAGACACTCTGTCCCCGTTGAGGCAATTTCGTTCCCCTATTAAGTGGCAGAGCTCAACGTCACATTCCAGTTATTATAAGTTCCTATAAGTGTTATTTTGCCATTTCCAAACACACTAAGCGTTAACAGCCGCAATGGTTTTTTATTAATATGAATACTCAAAAATCAAATTAACATATATATAAATTAGATGGAAAATAGCAAACGCAGTATCTTACTAGTACTGTATAACTGGATACCGTATCTCAAAAGGTAGGATTCATCTACAAATCGTGTGACCCTATAGGTAATCGTCCGTCTGTGAAAATCTTAACAAACTTGTAGGGCTTTATTATTTCGTGGCTTAAGGAAACCCTAAATTGACTTCTGTATGTAAAGATACATAGATATTCTTTATATGTAAATTCTCCCTGTAGATATTTCAATTTTCATTTCTTATTTATAATAAAATAATAAATGTGAACAACATCGACAACACAACATCCTTGAACTTTTCCCAAATCATAAGGATAATGTTGTTATATACGTGACGTACTCAGGAAAGAACTTCCTGAATGTGTGGGATCACGTCAAAATTTATGAGATAGATTCAATTTTATAGTGCCATATCTTTCTAACTTAATAACCTCTTTTACGATATTCGTGTAGACATTTTTTTAATCTGCATAGAACCTTTCTGATATGCTGTTTTTAGCTTCACGCTGTATCCCGCGCATGGCATGGTGGGCAGAGGGAACTCAGGAACGTTAAGACCACTTCCGTTCCCCACTTTCCGCCGAATTGAGGCATTGCGTGTTTAGTGGCGGAATTCAACGCCGCGCTTTGTCTTATTACCAGAGCGAAGAAATGAAAACATTCAATATTTAAATTGAAAATATTAAATATTTCATTTCCTCGACTGGGGATCGAACCCAGAACCTATCGGTCACGGTAGTGGAATCACACGTTTGTGTCGCTGCGCTACGACAGGCCTCCTGTTTTATACATACTGACATATGTCGTTTTACAATTATATTTACAATGTTTTAGTAGAGCAATATTACTATAGTTGCATTTTGGGACCACCGTATGACTGTAAATTTTATATTTGTGTTTATAATTTCCATTATGGTAATTAGTTAATGTTCTTTCCCCACTATAGTGAGACAAAACGCAATGTTGATATCCACCATGATACACACAATTTCTTAAAT
>DWMZ01006893.1:0-10093 GCA_018249855.1 Eueides tales michaeli
TTCTCAATAAGGTCCTATCACCTTTCTTGAAGAACAAGACCATCGCACTCCTGGACCACGCCTCCGGCGTAATACCCTGGTGGAAGATAGCATTAAAAAGCTTCGCCAAAGCTATAAGCAAAGGTTTACCTCCAGCCTTTAGAAGCTCTATTGTAATGCCATCATCACCAGGGGCTCTACCAGTTTTAAGCTGCCTGAGAGCTGCACTAACCTCGCCGACGTCGACGTCTGGGATGTCCTCGGTGAAATGGCGCGTAAGCGCCCGCTATGATAACTCATTTTTATAAGACCCAAATCTCAACACTTGCCTTCAGAATATGACTTATGTGCAAGATTGCAAATCGTACATAAATACAAACGAAGTAAATTAATGTAATTTAATTATAAATGAAGAATTAGGCTATACAGAGTTGTTTTAAAAAATATTCGTGCTCTTGTATTTTTCTTATATTTTGTTTGTTTTGGATCTGTCATATATTAATACTTCTTTATTTTACACTACCACAGTATGATGTACTCGTATATATATTTCATATAAACACCGTGTCTCAGCGTCACGTCTCGCACACGCTGACAGTGACGGAGTGCTTGCGGCGATATCTTCTATAAAGCGTTTTCGTTGAATGAGAAACTTTAATAACTTGCGACATAAAGAACATTTACACGACGTCTTTCATATTCCACTGATGGCATCGATGCTCTTGTCCTTAAAATGTTCACAGCTTGAAGACTATTTGTCTTTCTCGTTTCACAATTCTCAAATGATATCGTCTTGCGGTAATTTTGACTTCACATTTGACTCGACGTTGCAATTTTGACGAAATTTTCTGATGAATTTAATTTATTACAGTGTTTAATCAGCTGCAGGCGTAGTGGCACAGAGTGTCACTGAGAACGTGATGGTTATTGATTCAATACCGACTCAGGTGAATATTCTCCCGATAAACCGAACACAGACTTCCGATGGACCGAACGCAAAGTCGAGTGCTGTCACTCAACGCACAAAGTGTCCAAAATAGGGAAACATACCGTCTGGACATTAAGTTCCCTCTGCATACTCTGCTGTGTGCAGGTAAAAGCGTAGAGCTAAAAAGTATGAAGATCAAATTAAGTAAAAAAATAACTTAATAAAATATAATAAAAATTGCCTTTTCAATTAATTTGGCACAAAATAATGAGATCTCGTTCCTTCGACCACATCTAATTGCTGAATCAAAGAGAATCGATTGATCTCGACTTTTCACAGAATATTATAATAATTTTAATTACGTACTTTTATAATTAATTACAAAAGTACTTAAAGTTCTTTTTCTTTGATTTTTGATTTGAAGAATAATCATAATAAAATATGTATTTGTCTCTTGTTAAAATGTTCACTTCGACTTAAGTAATCTAAAAAGTTCAGTGACTACTATTTTGGAGTGTAATATTATTTCTCTTTGTTCTAGATACTCTACTTATCGAGCGATCGTACATATGTAGTGTCAGGGTGGTACATAAACCGGTAAACCGTTTATGTACATTATATTTGTTGATCTTATGCAAATTCATCTCTCATATTCATTTTAAGTCTATATCCAAATTATTATAAACAATAATTTTATTTAACCAAGTATTGGGACTATCGTGGCACAAGCGTGTGATTATAAACAGACAGGTCGTGGGTCCGATCTACGTGAGAAAGTGTAATATTTAATATTTTCATTTGGTATCTTATTCATTTGCTATTTAATATAAAGTAAAGCGTTGGCTTCTGCAACTCAATACGTAATATATCCAAATGCAATGCCTCAATTTATGTCACCCGATTCTTTCTTCGACCCGTTTCTTTTCCCTTATAGCCAATACCTAAATGCCTATTAGGGAAAAGAAAATTATATGTTAGCAGCTTCTATTTGATTTTTTTATAGTATTCATTTGCTGCATATAACAACTATGACAGATGAAAATTAAAAAATACAAAAGCACTTAATGAATGTTTATATCTCAAATAACCAGTTCATAACCATGGTTAGATAGTAGAGTCTCATAGCAATATACCGAGCAGCATGTGCATAGAGAACAGTCGATATCGATATCGTAATTAACACTCAGGCAGCAATCGAGGAAATGGAAAAAACATAGATCAGTGATCTATGTTTTTTCCATTTCCTGCGATGCTGCTGAAATTTAGTAAATGTTTAAGAACAGTTATTGAACAGCTATGTACAAAAAAATTGCCTCTCCAATAGCAATTTTAAAATTAAATCTTAATTTATAACAAAATGGAACATCGTCTTATTTTGGTAACCTATTCTCGAACTAACTGATGACTGACTTACATATATAGTTTTTAGCTTCACGCTGTATCCCGCACGAGGCAGGGTAGGCAGAGAAAACCCGGGAACCTAGTGTTAAGACTCTCCGTTCCACTTCCGTTCCCCACTTTCCGCAGAATTCGAGGCATTGCGTGATGAAAGGCGGAACTCAACGCCGCGCTTTTGCCTTATGCCAGAGCGAAGAAACGAAACATTATATATTTTGAATTGAAAATATTAAATATTTGATTTCCTCGAGTGGGGATCGAACCCAGAACCTGTCGGTTACAGTCACACGCTTGTGCCGCTGCGCCACGACATGCTATAGATATAAGCACAAATTTTGAGTAAAATTGCCAAAATATTATTAAATATCGCAGCTATTTGAGATCGCGTCGTCGCTCAAGGCCTCGAGGGAGACGGACTTCTGACAAATCCTCTTTCAAAATTATGTATTTCTGACTGAGTCAATATTTACATATTTCCTTTATAATAAATGCTTTCTTTTTTGTTCCACATAATGTCTATTTTTAAGGCATAATTTGTTGTTTATTTCAGGTAATAGCTTAAACTACTCGTATATAACTTAACAAATCACAGTTTAGTTTAGTTCTCAATTCTTTACTTGAGGCGTTTCGAGTGAGCCAGTCGATCACGCCAATGCCACGCTGTATAGAAAACACACGAATGAACTTGAGCGATAAGAAAGATATATGATAAGAAAGATATAGATAAATGTACACAATTATAAAATACATGTAAAAACCAGATCCAGTAGAAATACAACCTTCACCTTTATATGTAAGGGCTGTATTTGTTTGTTATTAAACAAATATCTACAGTATGGAACAAATCACTATGACAGGGACATCTTCATGTGATCGATATATGACAAATGATAATTTATCAATAAAACATCGTAATATACTTGAGTCTCTTCCGTATTTGTATCACGATCACGTACGGGGAGAGGGCGGCGTCATTCATACAGTCCCTCGTTTAGTCTCTATATGGAACATGACATCAGCAACTATCAATGATATATATAATAATTGATTATATTTGAGTTCATTCTATATAAATGTCCGTTAAACAAATTAAATTTAACTTAACCAATAGTTACGGGCCGATAAGTTTTAAATATGTTGTAATATCATAAAGATGCAATAAATAATGACAGATTAGAGCATGTTGTATAGTTGAGTCCAGCCATCCAGCACGCGGCAGCGGTTATTAGAAAAACCTATAAAATAAAGAAGCATTCTTTACAAAACTACATTTAAGAAACATTTAACTGGTAAATAAAATGCTTGCATGAGAACTTGTTACACCCGAAAATTGCTTTAATTAATATTTTCTTTTACAAAGGATTACTTTTGCGTAACTTCAAATTTAATTTTGGACGAATACAAATTTCAATAGTCTTTTGATCTTTTAAATCTAAACTAAAAACGTTTTTAAACTGTTTTCTACTGCTTTGCTTCTGATGTTGTTACGGCTGTCCATATAAAATTGTACTCCTAATTATCTTCTACTATGTATTTATCAATTTGCATAAATGAAATATATAATTCCGGAAACGCCTAACGCCACAGCTTTTGAAAACAAGTACACTTTTTGTACACCAAATCTAGTTTTCGACGTGTACATAAACATGTATACGAGTTAAATACTTGTCTGACAAAAAAAATATCTTAATTACATAGAGTCACCCTCTACCGCGCGCATCAAATTTTTTGCTTATAATTCTAAATTCTATAGCAGCGTTTACATACTTAATTACAAAAAACCAACTATATACCACTTCTCTCTACTAGTCCTGTGTTGTAGAAATAGTTTTTGCTTTAATTGCATAGTAGTCGTCGAAATCACTATATTTAAGTTCTAAAATTACCAAAAATTATAGATTATGCTAATAATAATAATAGAGATTTGGTACATAATAAAGACTTGTCGTGGCGCAGGAGCGCAAGCTTGCAACTGTAAACGCAATATATTATGGGTGCGATCCTGAACTGTAGGATATGAAATATAGTTTTTTTTTTACTTATTTGCTCTAATAACGAGGTAAAATGCGGCGTTGAGTTCCGTCACTCAGCACGCAATGCTCCAAATTCGGCGGAAATTGGAGAACGGAAGGAGTGTCTTAACGCTAGCTTTTTATGTTCGCTTTTTCTTTTTACCCTACCAAGTACAGGACACAGCGTAAAAAAAATCGTGACAGTAAGTTTACTAACGTATTTATCCTGTAAATATAAATTTATAGTACAGTTATAGAATAACACGTAGTTATTGTATTATTGTTGGTTCAACGATTGATATCAATTTTCAGGCAACCATTATCGCCGTCTTCTAAATGGAACCTTTTAGCTGTGATTTATTATCATCCTCTTTGTATTCTGAATTATTGTGACTACGTGATGCGGCTGATTCTGTAGGAAACCAATTAGTTTGCGTTAAGGATTTATTGAGATCCCAAACTTTTTATGAACTTTAACTGACTGTTTAAGAAAAAGATAGTTTTGAAAAAATTGGTCATTTTTACTTTTTTTTTCTTTTCCTTTTTTTGTATCGTGAGCTTTCACTTCGAGACATTCTTTTTTTATAGGACCGCGGCAAATATCCCTTGAGTTTTGATTATACCGTAATTCCATGCAAAATGCAGTAGAAATAATGCATAAATACTTGTATTTTTATTGGGTTTTATTATATGCTCTAGAACCGTAGATTACAACACGTTCAACTCGATACCTCTATGGACATTTCATTTTTTTTCCTTTTAATATAATAAATCCCAGAAACCCTATGTTAAAAAAATCTGCAGACCTCTCTGTTAATTAATAAACATTATAAAAAACTTATACAAAATGAAATTTACAGCTGAGTAACTCTCTCAATTCAACTACCGCACATGGCAGAGGGATCTTGGGAACCTAGTGTGAAGATATTCTGTTCCACTTCCGTTCTCCACTTTCCGCCGAATTTAAGGCATTGAGTGTTCAGTGGCGGAATTCAACGCCGAAATTTACAGAGAAACATTTTAACTTCGAAATAACAACTAAAAACGTATAAATAGCAAATATTCAAGTGCTTATGGTATTTTGTGTCTTTTTGAATCTGAAATATATACTAATATTATAAAACTCAATAACCCATATCTAAAGAAGTATCTTTAAAAATTAAGAACTATTTAATAATATATGAAACGTCTCCATGCATCTATTGTATCTGTTGTCAGAGTTACGACGCACTTAGAATGAACTGAACCTGCAAGTAGAAACTACTTTAATGTAAAATAGATATATATGTTTTCTATGTTGTGTTTTCTGTATTTAGGAAAGGCTGAGATTATTTGATCTAGTGAAACCTGACTCTCCACTTTCATGCCTGTAAGTATATTGGATGTAATTGCTATGTACTGTTAGACAGTGAAAAGGAGGAAATAGTTCTAAACCAAAGCGTAAGCGTATTTACATTCATTCGTCAGGTAAGCGTCAGTCCTTACAGGCAGGCAGCCAGGAGTGGCAAGTCAAAAATCACTCGTATAATTTTATTATACGTACGTATACCTACCGTGTCCTATAAATATAAATTTTTTTGCAAACGAAAACTAGGAATGATCAGCTTGTTTTTATTTTTAGTATTAATATCCTGTCTATTACTATTTTTTAAATAATTGTGATTTTTTTTGCCAACAAGCACAATATTATTGAATTATAGACATCCCCGGGTGGGTGCGAACCCGCAACTACCGTGGTGTACCATAAGAATGTCAAAATATAATTTTAAACGGTCTTCATATTACATTTGCATATAAATATGTTTGACCTCAAGCATATCTCCATGAATAAGTCAAGTGATGCCGATTGTATGAACATTACTGCTTTTTTTGTTAAAGTTAATAAAATCAAATAATAAAGTTAATTGACTTAAGTATATCTTTAAATAATATTAAAAAATATAGAACTGTTATATATATTTGTATGAGATATTTGAATAACTCTTGCAAAAGTATTGTATATTGAGCGGCGGAACTCACGCTTTATTACCAGAACGGAGAAATGAGAATTTACAGTCGCGTTTACAGTCACGTGCTTGTGCGCCTTTAGCTTCAACGAATTTGTAGCATGATATATTTGCTTTTTATAAGGTTGATAAAATTAAATAATATTTGTATTTTTTTAAGAGTATGTTAAGAAAATTATTCAATAAATATTTTCTAATAAGTAATATCTTAAGTTACTGAATTAAATTAAATGTGCAAATTAAATATGTATAGTTGTTTCCATGATAGAAGTTTTGAAACAATCTTTTGTATCCAAGACAATGGAAGTTTTACTTTGGCAGAAGTTTCACATTAATGAGAAGGGAGCAACTTCAGCCATTACAACACACATTACGCTACAAGAAATACAACAAAGATATAACGCTATGTAATTCAGCAAACGACTTAAATAAGCAGAATCTCTTAATTGTTTGAATTAAATTCTACATTGCCTAATGTTAACATTTTGAGAAAAGAAACAAAATAAATAATATCGTCATCGGTATGTCTTCATAGAGAAGTGAAATAAGAAAATGTTGGTTGGCTATATAGTCTATAATAATAATAACATAGACTATGTTATCATAATAATAACATCAACTCAATTCAAAACTTGTTATATTGTAGCATATTATTTACAGTGTCCTAGTAACCGAGTTTTCCTCGATATTTTTTTTTATAAATAATGATTTTTGGAGTAATGGGCTTGCACTAGGTTCCCAAATTTCCTCTGCCTACCCTGCCTAATGGGAGAATATTAAGATATAAACTTCCGACCGATGACCAATGTTTACTCGGTGTTTGTTAACACAATGTTTTTAATATAAAATTTGTACTTAAGTGTACTTATATTTTTTGGATATAATATTTAAGTACAAATTTTTATATTAAAAAACAGCAATAAGTTTGTGTAACAAATAAGTATGCAGTAATATAATAATAATAATTTTCCATAAGTCAAGTCAATCGTGAATGATACGTTGCTACTATTAAATACTAAAAGCTACTGTAAACCGTGTGATATATTAAAACAATTATATTAAATATGTTTGTATTTAGGGTGTTCTCTGGACCTTACAATACTTCTATGAAATAATATTTACAATATGTAAATTTTAAAGTATATTTTATAGGTTTCTAGATTCAATCTTTACCGATTTCAATATTTTTCATTTTTACTCCTCTTCTATTGTTAAGTAAAGAGAATTTTCAATTCATATCAATAGTTCTTGAGATTAGATTGTTCAACTAAGAAATCTCTTTAGCTTTATAATATAAAATATAGATATACCGAAGTATATTCTCATTCCATGTGAATACCGTGCAGTGTACTCGCCCATCTCAATGTAGATTAGTATATGTGAGCATACACTCTACGTGCACTGCAGGTGTGGGGCGGCGAGCTTGCCGCAATCGTACGATGAGCATTTAATATTTAGAACCTAAATGCAATTTGCTGCTATTTGAGTGCTTAATATTTACAGAATACTTTGAGTCAGAACTTGTATTAAAATGATTTCGTATATGTAGTCTTACATAAGTATAGGTCTAATTGTATAGGAAAGGATTGCAGATTCGATATGTATATGAAAGAATATGTTTTATTTATAATATAAAATGCATATTCAACTAGTCTATAGACCTGGTGAGACCTGTCGTGGCGCAGCGGCACAAACTTATGACTGTAACCGATAGGTTCTGGGTTCGATCCCCAGTCGAGGAAATGAAGCATTTAATATTTTCAATTTAAATATTTAATGTTTCAATTCTTCGCTCTGGTAATAAGGCAAAGCGCGGCGTTGAGTTCCGCCACTCAACCCGCAATGCCTCAAATTCAGCGGAAAGTGGGGAACGTAAGTGGAATGGAGTGTCTTAACACTAGTTTCCCGGATTCCCTCTGCCTACGCTGCCTCGTGCGGGATACAGCGTTAAGCTAAAAAAAAACTAGTCTATAGTTGAACATAACGGATATATTTATGGCTATGTAAAACTCCTTATTTATCGAATGACTTAAAGACAAAACCCGTGTGTTATCTGTTACGTATGTACGTAACTATTGGACTTAGAAGGCAAAAAGTTAACATTAACTGGATTTAATATGTTGCCCGCTGGGATGTTTACACAAATATATAAATTTGTGGGCGACGAAACAAAATTTTTTTTACTACTCTTCTTTAAAAATAAATTTATCATGGAAATCTAAAAGAAAACTAAATACTACAATAGAAGTACATAGATGAGGAGGGAAGCTTTGCAAAAGAGTCACTTTAGATGACAACTTGTCTACCTAGAGCTTTTAAGTTAACCATAATATAGGTGTAGGGTACACCTATATTATGGTTAACTAAATTCGTACAATGAAGTTAACGCGTATTCTTCTATAAAATAAAATATTAAATATTTGTGTAATATTTTGTATAGTGAAATAGTTTTAATAAACAATAGGCGAATTGAATTTGGCGCAAAGTGGGGAATTAAGTATTTTAAGACTCGTTCCTAGGTTCTCCTGCTTTGCCTTGCTATATTGGGAATGAAACATGAATCCTGAAAAAATATTTAATAAGAAAAATAAATAAGTAGCTTTCGCCATGTCCAGACTAATTGCCAGGCCCCCTTCCTTGCTTTAAATGAACACAGCCCAGCGGTGAGTTAGGTAAACCAGTAGATTGTCAGTTGAGCAAACATAGCGGAAGCCATAATGACAGACATTGATCAATAAGTGATCCTCCAGATAAACTAAGAGCTGGCTATTTATAATCCTCTCGTTGACTTTTGAGAGTAAAGAGGTGATAGCAAACATAAAGGCAATGGTTTCGCTCCAACTAACTACAAGCCTGTAGCCAGTTGGATCGAATCATCGATTTTTTTAGAGATCGGATGGATAAAAGCGCTCTTGCATGAGTTTGGGACTACGCAAACTACATAAAAGTGGGGAAATAAACGTTAACACCGATGTCAACACAAAGGCATATGAATGGAGCACTTAAGAAGAGATTCTATTTGGTCTGCATGACTTGTGTGTGAAAGTTATTGGCCATTCACTGGCGACGTAATTTTTATATTCTAGTCTACTCTATTCTTCTGAAATTTCCAAGAACTTACTGACGTAAGTAGCTCTTTCTATTAAAAAGAACTCAACATCTTATCTTCGTTATTTTAATATTAATAAAAGCATTTTTCACCAGAATTTAAATAAACCTATGAGATATATTGTACCGTATTATATTTTAGTAATATACCCCAACTTTAGTGATAATTTCTTCGTCATTTATAATTTTCTTAAGCCGTTTGAGGCTGTCATGGCGTAGAACATCTGACCTTAATCATAAGACGGGCGGCTCGATTCTCATCAGTTTCAAATTGTTGAAAGTGGAATGTAAAGAGCGAGTGCAGTTATATCCCGGAAGCAACAAAAATCTCTAAAGCCAATAATAAATAAATAAGTGGTTAAAATATAAAATGTAAACTGTCAGCTTCACGCTGTATCCCGCACATGGCAGGGTAGGCAGAAAGAATTTGGGAACCTAATGTCAAGACACTCCGTTCCACTTTCGTTCCCTACTTTCCGCCGAATTTGGGGCATTGCGTGTTGAGTGGCGGAAGTCAACGCCACCGTTTTTTTTGCCTTGTTACCAGAGCGAAGAAATGAAACATTGAATATTTGAATTGAAAATATAAAGTAATAAAATATAAACCAAATCCTTTTCTAATTACAAACAACAACATCTAACGTTAACTACGAACCAGTATA
>DWMZ01006894.1:0-10093 GCA_018249855.1 Eueides tales michaeli
TTATTGTGACTTTCACTTATATTATAAATATAACATATTATTTCATAAATTGTTTTTTTATTACGAAAAACTTAACATCGTACCTAGCTACCTTTACGTCATGGAACTTGTCAACAATTAACATCTTTAAGTCTAAAATGACAGTTCGTGATTTTAACTAACAAGTCACAAATCATGTAACGTTGACTCATGTGACACTTTATCGGCTACACCACATTCTCCACTCATGATTATATCAAGAATTGCTCTGTTCGTTTATGTTTAACTTGTTGAACTCGTGAGCATACTTACAAGTTGGCCAAATTATTGATACTGGTAACAGACGGTGGCGCTCTCACTAAATCGGACCCAACGTTAGTAGCGAAACGTAATTATTACTGTTTGGACAATTCGGAAGACGGCCCAAGTAGAATGTCTACTCCTACCAAATATCTTTTCAACATATGTAGAATTTTAACAAACAATTATTATTAATTATGTCATTAATAAAAAAAACATAAGGATAAATTTATGAACAATATAAAAAACATAACTTTACATTGGTGCTCGCATCCTCATCTATCTACTTAATCCAATTTGAAATTATTTTACTACTTAAAAAGTTAATACCTGTTCTAGAAATATACTATTAATTTTAGACCGGCCAAAATATTTTAGATTTTTTTTGTGTGTATCCCGTATCCCGCACATCGCAGGGTAGACAGAGGGAACTTGGGAACTTAATAATAACACCCTTCCCCAGTTTCCGGGTAATTTGATGTATAGTAAATATTTATTTGCTGTACCTTAAATTTGCAGAGAGTGCATCTGGGACTTACCGGGTGTACCCAAAAACGGGGGGGCTTCAAACTGGTTCCAGTACCTGCTTTGGAGGATATCTGTGTTTAAAGAGGCGCGGCTGCTCGGATAGTAGTAAGGCGAGGCAAGGGAGGTGAGCTTTATTTAGTTCCTCAGTTGCTGCATTTTCGCGTGTTCAGAGGAATCTGAGCACCATGGGCCCTGGCTGTGGCCCCCGGGTCCGGTTGTTTGACTAAGGCTCCCATGGGGACCGGAAGTTCCCAAAGTACCACGAACGTGGTAGTGGTCAGACCTGCCGGAATTGGTGCCGGTCCGCAAGCCCGGGGGCAGGTATACTGGTCCTCACTGGTTCTACCATTAGGTAAGTACAGGGGGACAGTATGACATAAACCTGTTAATCATGAGAAGAGGATCTGTACCTTAAATTTTATTCATGTTTGTGTTCCTTCACCACGACATGACTCATTTTATAGTGATTTCAATTTTATTTATGTCATGTACAAACTAACTCAAAATCCGGTGAATACGTTCGTAACCTTTATAAAAATTTTGTATTTATTTGCTCAAAATTCTAATCTATAGGAGTAATTGCCTCCCAACAGGAAATATATTTTTTTATCAGTATTACGTGTTTTAGTTTTCTCGTAAAAAAAATTCTAAGGATTTGAAGTTTCGTTAGATGAAACTTCAAATCCTTAAAATGTTTTTTTAACTTCATTAGTCAACTATGTGAGTCATACACTACAAAAACCTTATTTAATTCAAGATAAGTAGCAGATTCTAAAATAGAGTATGGATGTTGTGTACATTTTTAGATGAACCCTCTTTCACTAACTTTGTTGATAGCTTGTTGGTTGTTATATATCTCTTTGCTCCAGCTACTGAAATGTTTTTTTTCGTGTATAATTTCTAACAAACTATTGTTTATTGTTACTTACCATATACATTTCATCACACTATTGATCGACCTACAACACAGCATTGTTTTTCTCTCTGATGACAACACAAAGTGTGGCGTCAAGCTCTACCACCCAACACGCAATTTCAGCAGAAAGTAGATAACGGAAAGGAGTGTTGATGTTGATGGTTGGCGAGCGAAGCGAGCAGGGGGCGGAGCCCCGTATTTAATTATATATTAATATTGATATTTGTGTTTGAAATTCGCAATATCATTTAAAAAGTTGCCGGATTTTACATATAGACGCGGAGATCGGCCTTTATAATCTAATTTTACTGAAAAATCTCTCGTCGCGTGACGGTTGTCAATTCGTTGCCCACTCAAGTAAACGAATTATAATCATTATGACGTGACCACGTTATGACGTGGCTTGAGAGATGCGTAACTTAAATCCAAAATACTTTTTACTCCCTTTAATGCCTACACAAACGTTTAACTCCCATCTAGACGCTTGTGAACTGTGAAGGCGTTCCTGAAATCCTGACATGCAATTATGATATATGTCGTTGTCGAAATAGTTTCTGCTCTTGCGTTACGATTGATATATTTTCATTTAAATGAAAGGAGGACAATAGTTTTAAGTCAAATCATTGTGATCATCATTAATAATAATCCATTTTATTTAAAAAAAATTGTTTTAACATAATTACGTTATTAATGTCTAACCTTTTTAGTTAAATCATAAAAAAGTTATTAATTTATCCATATTTGTAAAATGCTGATTATATTAACATAATTACATTTTTTACTCATGGATTCAAAAAAAAAAGTATAATTGCAGGAACATACTGGCATTAGCAATGACTATTTAGGTTCATAATTATCGTAACAACAAGTTTTGTATATATCTTCACAACGCAAAAGAGTCTTGTTTTTTTAAGTATTTGCGAAAGGTTTTCATGATTTTTTTTCCTTCCTTCCTATTCTTTAATTCTTTAACGGCTTCTTTAATTCATAACTAAGCACAGATTGACACTTTTTATCTTTATGATTAATATATGTATATTTGATTGGATTGTATTTTTTTTTTCATTTTGATTGTGTGTTTTATTACTGCTGTACATGCAGTATTTGCGAAAGGTTTTCATTATGTTTTTTTCCTTCCTTCCTATTCATTAATTCTTTAACGGCTTCTTTAATTCATAACTAAGCACAGATTGACACTTTTTTATCTTTATGATTAACTAGCTGTTACCCGCGACTTCGTCTGCTTTCACTATTTTGGTCATAGTGACTTACACATAAAAGATAGATATATGCAGTCGCGGACTTTTATTTAGAATTATTTAAGATAAAGAACTCCAACGATAAAAAAAAGTTTTTTTTTTAAATCGGTTTTCCCATCTTCGTGTAATCTGAGCAACATACGTATTAATAACCTCCTTCTTTTTTGCAGTCGGTTAATAAAATGAAATGATAGTCAGATACAGATCTCCCAATTGCGTTATTATACGAAAAAATCGCATCTGTGCTTTTAAAATTCGAGGGTTGCCCTCAATTTCTCCAGGATTCCATCATCGGATCCTGATATCCTTACCATAAAACCAATTGTGACCCTCTAGAATAAAAAAAGAATTTTGAAAATCGGTCCACCCATCTTCGAGTAATCGGGGAACATACATAAAGAACCTCCTTTTTTATGTCGGTTAAAATCCCTATAAATTTTAACTTATTATGTTATTCTGATATAGAATAGCTTCTAAATACTGCAAAGTTTCATGAAAATCCGTTCAGTAGTTTTTGCGTGAAAAAGTAACAAACATACACACATCCGCATAAACTTTCGGATTTATAATATTAATAATATATATGTATTTTTGATTGGATTGTATTTTTTTTCATTTTGATTGTGATTTTCTTTATTACATGTAATATTTTTTTATTACTGCTGTACATGCATACATTGTATTGTTGGTATGTCTTATAAATAAAAATAAAATATCTTTCGGCTTTCAAATTTACGGCAGGCCTTAGTTTACCTCGAAGAAGGCCATAGTTTAATTTTATAAGGCTATAGTTTAATTTTTTCAAATGCTCATGGCCGAGACGCGGTTACATAAATATATTTATACTCCATTCATTAAGCAGGGAGACAAATGGTACACAAACCAGAAATGTCCTTTACGTTTATCAATGTCACAGTAGCATAATAGTGTTTTCTGATATTTTTGTCGGTTAGTTTGTTTGTACGAAATGGATAACCAGTTTTAAGTTCGGAAGTTAAGCACTGTTAGGACTATAAATTATACTATTGAATGGTATCTATAGAACTAATGAATCTTCTACGGAATTGATAGAAATTGAATATTATAAAATTGCGACAAGCTCCTTTAGGCCGTTTTCCGAATTGTGCTGACAGCGTTCATAACGTACCAATGTATGGTATAATTCATGTGTCTATGACATCATGTGACTTGACTAGTGCTTACAGTACTGACGGATCGGAGCGTTAGCAATGACGTTATTTTGTCGTTCTACATCAATGTCACTATCGTTACTTTGATTGCTATTATATCACTATTGACACCTTGATTACGGAAAATTCTTGAAATGAATGCATTTTACCATCTTCTTCAGCTACACCACATACTGCGCTCATGACTATATCAAAAAATGCTCTGTTCCGTTATGTTTAACTTATGGAATCGGTAAGCACATTCACAAGTTCGCCGAATTATTAATACTGCTAACAGACATGGGCACACTCAGTAGATCAGAACCCACGTTAACAGTTGAAACGTCGTAAGTACTGTGAGCACAATTCAGAAAACGGCCTCAGTCTGTGTCTAAAAGCGACACTAATCCGGAACCGCGACAACCTCTCTACAGCTATCACAAACAACGACAAATGGCGTGCTTACAAGATAGTGTTTGCAGAATTTCGGCAAACCTTCACCAGCATACTAGCACGTATATATACGTACCTGTCAACAATAGCTTCTCACTACCGACTATTACGGAAAAAGCTGTTCTTTTTTGTTATTAACAATTAGATTATTGATGTTATAAGTATTTTTCGTCAATGCAATAAGAATATTATAATGGCACTATATCGATAATTTCGAACTGTGATTTTAATTAAACGCTTAGTAAAATATCTTTATATATCCTTTTAATATTAGGCCGTTTTCCGAATTGTCTAAACAGAGTTCATAGCGTACCACAGAGTGCGGTAAAATTCGTGTGACTTGGACGTCAAAGTGACTTGACTAGTGCTTACAGTCGGTGGTAGGAGCATTAGCATCACGAGCATTGACGTTATTTTGACGTTCCACGTCAATGTCACTATTGTCACTTTCCTCGATTGCGGAAAATGCTTGAAATACAAGCATTTTACTATGTTCATCGGCTGCACCACTTACTCATCTCATGTTTATATGAAAAAATACTCTGTATTATTACTAACAGATGCTGGCGCGCTAATTTAATTGGACCCCACATTAGCAGTTGAAACGTCGTTAATACTATTTTGACAATTCGGAAAATGGCCTTATTTTAACTTTCTATATTACCTATATTATACATGGCAATGTCAATGACGCCATATTTCTTTCTTTAGTGATCCGTTTCCGTTGACAGATCTTTTTAACTAAAATCTCTCAAAATGAAGGCTAAAGGAGAGGTAAGTTTCAAGAATATAGAAATATTACTGTGAAAAACTGTATTTGAAAGTCAAAAAGATTACTGATATAATAAATAGTGAACAATTCATATTAAAGTGTTTATAATTAGTGTTTTTTAAATGTGCTATGTTGGATTGTGTGGTCGGTACACGTTGCCGCGGACTCCCACTTGTGATAAGTTCATTTTTGATTTAAAGTTTACATAACTTTTTAAATTAAAAGTTATCTTTAAACTGTCCCTTGACAATTTTAACTGAATTTGGAGTGTTATTATTATAAATGTTAGATTACTATTAAATATATTTTATAGGTTATGTCGTGTTTATAGCATACCATTCACGTGTCTAATGTCTTGATATTTGTATTCAATACTATTTAAGCTTATATATAAAAGTAGTTTGTTAATTTTTAATTACATGCACTAATATTTTGAACATTCTTTTATATTTTAGTTGAAGGAATATGAAGTTATCGGCCGCAAGCTGCCGTCGGACAGTGAGCCGAAACCTCCTCTATATAAAATGAGGATCTTCTCTCCGGATCCTATTGTTGCTAAATCACGTTTCTGGTATTTCTTAAGGCAACTGAAGAAGTTCAAGAAGACTACTGGAGAAATTGTCTCAATCAAGGTATGCAACCATTTTTGCATTTATTTTTATCTAGGTAAATATTTTTAATTATTAATTACTGATTTTTATTTTTAAATAATTTGTTTTAATAAGGCAAGCCTGTGGTTATTTTGTATTATTTATTGGTAGTAAAGAAATCTTATATTTGTCTGTAAGAATCTTATATTTGTCTGTAATAAGAGTTTTCTAGATTTACTTTAGATTACTAATAAATAAAATTATTTTTTTTGACACTTATTTAAACGACATTTAGAAATTATTTATTACAGAAATTAATTAATATAAGTAAATATATAATAGTATTAAATATCTGTTATCAGTTCAGTTGGGCTTGAGACAAAATGTAAGCAAAACATAAAACAATGTTTCTTTTAAGAAATTGTTTGTTCTTTGTTTACATTTTGTTTTTCTTTCTTTATATATAATATTACATTTTTACGGATACAAATCCTTTGGTCACATTTCATATACATATTTGAACACATTAATAGTAGCTGTTTTGTCCATATTGGAGATTTCTTTGATTTCTTTAAGCTTGGAAGAGAAAAATCCAAGTTTTTCTTGGTTAAGGTCTTTCACTCATGTTTTTAACTATGAAAATGTCAATATAATTAAAATAAAATAAAAAATCAAAAAATAATTTAAGGTATATGAAATATTTGATTTATATCATGCATGAAAGGGATCAGTATAATATTATTTTTATATAACAAATTTATTACATCAATTGTAAGCAGTAAACTTTGATTGACTATTTACTAGATTACTGGTTGTGGTACAAAGGTGCAAAAAAATGGTCAATATAAACAAAAATACAAAATCATTAAATAGAATCCAACCTTATTTGTGTGAGTTCAGGCTTTGTTTCATTTAGCATAAAGACATTTTGCTTCACAATATTAAGAGCTCATAAAATCTTTTGACAGTAGCCATGTAAAAGCATTGTAATAGCTTTTTTATTCCATTTCTTTTTAAATTCTCTGCTAGGAAATGGAATATAGAGTTGTTTAGTTGCTATTTTTAATAAAGTTTTATTTTTCTTAAAATGTTTATTAACTTTATGTAACTTATGAATTTGTTTTGTTTTAATTCTACATCATGCTTTTAATTGTAGCCAGCGTCTTGAATCACACTTTATGGTTGATTATGTGGTATCATTTAAATTTGTTGAAGATAAAATACTAAATTCAGTACTAATTTATGAATTAAAGTTTGTTTCATCTTTTGCTTAGCTTTTTATAAAAGCATTACAGGGGTATTATTATTTGTATTTATAAATGTATACTGGTCATAATATTATCTACTCTAGCAAACAGCAATTTCGTGATACTCATAATAAGTTCAGGACATAAGTATTGTACTGTAGATCCAAACAAAAAATATTTTTTTTATAGCAATCTATACCTTATGAGTATTTTAAGATATATAGTTTTTAGAATACATTTAAAAATTTTCATTGTAGCTGAATTTCAACCTGCGCGTTTTGAAACCTAACTAGTAGTGTAGGTCTAAACACTCTGACCAATAAAAATATGTAGAATCATTGCATTCATCTTATCTAAGGAATATTATTTTAAAAATGTTAAAATATTAGCAGATATATCAACATTATTAAAATGAATTGGACATATTAAATATATTGTAATTTGATTGGCCTATTCCAAATTCCTTCTTCTCCTTCTATTTGAGTGACAATAGATACCCCAGACCAGTTCTATAGTGAATTGGGTCAGTTAGATACCTATAAAATAAGAAAAAAAAATACTGTAGTAGTGTTGTTATTACAACTACAAACAATTAAGTAAAGCCAAGCCAAGTCTGACTTTCCTTTTCAATACTGCTGTGCTGTGCTGTAATGTTTTATATTTCTGTGCCATATATATTTGTATACCTGATTAAGTTTAATTGTAAGTGACTAATTAAATATTGGCACAGCTAACTTTATATGCCTTCTTCTATCATCATGCTGTTTAAAATTTACAGGAAATCCCAGAAAAAAGTCCAGTTAAGATCAAGAACTTTGGCATCTGGCTTCGTTATGAATCCAGATCGGGTGTGCACAACATGTACCGCGAGTACCGTGACCTGAGCGTGGGTGGTGCTGTCACACAGTGCTACCGCGACATGGGGGCCCGTCACAGAGCTAGGGCTCATTCTATTCAGGTATATATTTAAAAGTATATTTTTGCACCAATTTTTAGTATGACAATTTGATTCTAAGGTACTATTGTTTAACCAATATATAAAATACAAAAAAAAATATTGTTTAATTAAGAAGTGTGATAAAAACACAACAGAGTGATGGTTATCATCTTTTTTATTTCTTTTTTTTAGCTTCAGACTGTATCCCGCACAAGGCAGGGTAGGCAGAGGGAACCCGGGAACCTAGTGTTAAGACACTCTGTTCTACTACCGTTCTCCACTTACCTACATTATCAGTCAATATGTTGTTTACCAGATGATATGATTTTGAATAACTATGGTTGTTTTTTAAATTGACATAGTCATTTTTTTTTGATTAAGTGTAACATTTGTTATTATGTATTACTTAAGCTTTGCACTGTGTGATTGTGTTTGGATTGAGTGTTGTAAATTTCTCATATAGAGACCTAATAATAAACATATAAACTAGTTTGGGATCATTGTGGCACAAAGCAACAGCACCTGACTGACCTGACTGTGTTTAGTACACATTGATTGTGGGTTCAATTCCCGCTTGAGAATGTAAATTATTTTCATTTTTCAGATTTAGTAAAACAATAAATGGTTGGAATGTGAGGTATGCACCACACCATAGACAGTTTGAAAATAAAAAAAATATATGCTGAACCTTTTTCACAACTAATTAAATGTGTTGTATTCAATAGTTATAGTCTTATGTTTAAAACAATATTATTTTTGAACAGATCATCAAAGTAGAAGTAATCAAGGCGTCCGCTTGCCGCCGGCCACAAGTGAAGCAGTTCCACAACAGTTCTATCCGCTTCCCACTGCCCAAGCGTGTCCACCACTACAAGCGACTCAATACATTTGCTTACAAGAGGCCCAGCACCTACTTCTTGTAATTTAATGATATAATAAACATATAAGAATCGCCTTTATTGTGTTTTATTAATTTCTTTTTATTGAATGTTGTTTATATAATAATATTCAAATATGATACTCAATATAATACTACAATATATTCAGCTATATAATACTACAATATATTTATTGTATGGTAAATATTAAAAGTAATAGATTGAACATTCTTTCAATGTTAAATGTCATATAGGGTGCCTAAATAAATGTGTGACAAATATATCAATATTGAGACTACTCTAAAACTGAACACATACACTTAAGCGAAATTACAAGAACACAGTCATTTGCCACAGTAATCGACACGGCAAAAAAAAAATTAATGAAAACAATTTATATTGATATTAGTACATATACATGATTTACCTTATTTAGTTGAAAGGAGCCATGAGATAGTATTGTTTGCTGATGATACTTTATTGATTTTTAAAATGCATGGAAGGCAAAAAGTATATGACGAAGTAAACAATGCTCTCTCTAAAATAGTACATTGGTTTAGCGCTAACAACTTACTGTTGAATAGTAAAAAAACAAAATGTGTAATATTCAGAACACCTCAAACGAAAAATGTGAAAGCCAATATACTTTTGAATGGTGAAGCCGTAGAGCCTGTTGATTCTACGGTATTTCTCGGTATCACCATTGACTCCAAATTACAGTGGGGACCTCATGTTGATAGGTTGGCGAATAGACTGAGCTCTGCAGCTTTCGTTGTAAAAAAAAAATGGATTATTGACTGAGGAAACGGCTGGCCTTGTTTACTTTAACTACTTCCATAGTATTATGTCTTACGGCATCTTACTTTGGGATAATGCAGCCGGTATTAAGTCAATCTTTGTCTTGCAGAAGCGAGCTATTCGCGCGATCTATAACTTATGCCCTAAAGATTCTTTAAGGGAAACGTTTAAAAAGATTAACATATTGACCGTTGCATCTCAATACATTTTTGAAAATGTTATGTATGTCAAGAAAAATATTAATAAGTTTACTAAAATCAGTGATGT
>DWMZ01006895.1:0-10091 GCA_018249855.1 Eueides tales michaeli
AGATTCCACTATACCGATTGATTTCAGGGGAGCAGGATGACCGGGTGTTCACGCTGGCCGAACAAATCATAGCTGCTATGCCAGAAAGAATAAAGGTAATTAATGATTTTTATAGATAATTAATGTCCTTTTTTTAAATTATGCCAACAGCATCGTATTCAATTTCATGTGCTGTTGTTATAGCTAAATATTATTTAAGTTATAATTGGAATTTTATGTGTTGCTCTAAGAAACAATCCAAACCTTAGTACAGTATTCCTAATCCCTATGCTGTGCTGAATCGGGAATATATAGTTAAAATTTCATTTAAAAGGAAGTTTTTTAAAATATTATTGATTTATTTAGACAAATAATTATGGTAAAATATTTTCGTTTAAAAATATTAATTTCATATTAAAATCTATTTATCTTTTAAACAGAACGAGAGTTCGTCGCTTCTAAGTGGCTGTGACTTGGACGGCGGTGCGGGAGAGGACTCACTCATCGTGCCACTGCTTGACGACACCACTACCTTCAGTAGTGACTTCAGCTTTGAGTTCTGCGACAATACTTACAGGTGGAAAATTTTACACTAAGCTCATAATGGCAAAGTTATTATTTCTATTAATTTCTTTCTTTATTCAATATAACTTAGCGAAGAACGAAATGAAGAAAGAATATCATTCACTAATGAGTTTAATTCAACTAAATGGAATAATATGATCAAGAAATCGATATCTTATATTACTATTGATTAAGAAGATTTTTTATTTAAAAACAGTTTTATTAAACTGACTTCAAAAACATCTAGATGTTTATTACTGGTAATAAAAATACATTTTAGTTTTAAATTTATTTAACACATACATAAGTCAATCACTGAAATATAATGCATAATAGTCACGTATTGCCCAGGTATTGTGGCGGCTCAACGCCATGTTCATCTGGGTCGGTGTCTCCCGGATCGGCGCTGTCACCGCCGCCTGCTTCGCCGCGATCCGCGCTACCAACGTCGTCAGCCACTTTGCAGGAGTTCCTGAATACTACTACGCATTTCTCCAGTCTCACTTTAAATGGTAATATAGCAATATTTTATAAAACATAGCAGCATATACAGAATTTATAAAGGTGTGGAAGTTTTTATCGATGAAAACTTAAATCTTGTAATCAAATTATTTTCGTATTATTTGATATAGATTAAAAGAGAATAAAAGTGATAAAAGTAAATACTGAGTCTTTTTAGAAACAAAAATCTTAAAGACCATCTAACATTTTTTATAAATTACTCAAAGTACTTTTGTTTTAATTCAACATTGTAAAAGTTTTTAGCATACCACTATTTTTAGTATTACCGCCTATTTTAAAAATGTTTTTCGTCGTCGATATAATAAAGCACAATGCTTAATTTTTACACATACTATGATCAACTGACTCCAAATTATAAAATCTTGTTTACCCATAGATCGTGAACAACGCGAGCTGTACTCTGCAGCGATAACCATCCAAAAGGCATACCGTCAGTATCGCGGCCGCCTGCTGCAGCGCCGCGCCGCCGCCGCCGCCATCACCATACAGAACTGTTACAGACGATACAAGCAGGTATGTTTGTTGTTTTATTACTCATCTTTATTTATACCTATTAATCTAGAAAATTATTCAAAATTCGGTGATTGTGGGTTGAATTTTCATTTGATACAATGAACTAGGTTAATTTTCTCGCTCTGTTAAAGAAATAAGGGCGTTGACTTTTTTTCCTTAATATTTTGTGTGACCAACCGCGAAGGAAAAGCTAGCCTTAAAAAACCAGGGATCATCGGCATACGATACAGTAATCCACGCCAAAACACAGTGTGGCCCTGGGTTTTATATACGACTAGTATGGCGTTCTCATATCTGGACGGGTGCACCCCTCTACCAGCTTGAACCATTTGATAGCATATGATGAAGACTCTTTGGAATCGTTAGGGACCCAATTATCTGTGAGAGACGTCTCGTCGCTGTGAGTTTTCCACCGCTCTTATCGTTAAAAATGTTCTTGGGAACTGTTTACTTGATACTTGCGGAAAAATTATCTAACCACGTAGTACCTTACAATTTCAAATACCATTCTTATCGTCTGGATCTCTCACATATCTATGTACTACTGTTCCGGTTTTCCTCCACTCAATTGTTGAATGGCCTACCTGTGGCAGTGCTTCCCAGTCACGATGTAGATTTCTTCAAGAACAACATCGAGCTTCGGTAGCGCCTGGAGCTATGTTCCAGAGTCAAAGGCAGCGGTAATCACTTAAAAAGTTAATGTCAAGTCATGTAATGCATGTGGGAAGACGAGAATAAAGTTTCTTATAATTAGATTCTCCCTGACTCAGCTTCATGCTGTATTCCGTATATGGCAGGGTAGGCAGAAGGACCTTGGGAACCTAGTGTTAAGACACTCCGTCCCACTTCCATTCTCCACTTTCTGCCGAATTTGAGGCATTGCGTGTTGAATGGCGGAACCCAACGCCCCTTTTTCCTTTGTAACCAGAGCGAAACAATGAAAACATTAAATACACCACAACACAACCTGTCGGTTACAGTCACGTGCTTGTGCCGCTGTGCCACGACAGGCTTCAGCTAGATTCTCTCTGACTAACTTAATATATTTGGGATATAGCATAAAGCTGCAAATATATTTTTATGTGTGTAGTTAATGGATAAAATTGTAATTAGCTTTTTAGAAATGATAAAAACAGAAGTTTAACTGCCCTATGGATTTTACTTCCAAGTAGTTTATTTAATTAAACTACAATAGCCTATTTGTTTTTTGATTTACAATTACTGTAACAATATTATTGTGTTAGTACGTTTATTTTGCACCCCTTGCTTATTTTATGGATATTTTCACCTTTCCTTGTTTTATCTTAACCATGCCATGTTCTTAACCATGAAATAATATATTTTTTTATATGACATATTCAAATTCTAATTTAAATTCAATACGGCTGGGACCATTGTCACATCACAGACATAATTGTAAGGTCTTTTTGTACCTGTATTTAAAAAGTTTTGTTTTACCCTTTCTAGTGGCGTTTATATAATAATAATAATTTTATGTATTATTTTTAATTTAAATTTTAATATTTATTTTATTTATTTTTATAATAATAATTTTCCTTTAGGCTTTGTTATTTTATAATTGAATGATGATGCTAATTTACATAATTTCCATATTGCTGTAGTAAGAAAAATACTTGTCTGTTACATTTGTGGGGGGTTTAGTCATTATCATAAATTTAATGAAGTCCACGTTGTATCTTATACTGGAATCATCCAGTCGCTGGGGCCCCTTCAAAAAAAATGACTTGCGTACAAAAAACAGATCTACAATGTTTTTTTTCTCTTTTACTTTCAACACCTTTTTTCTTTAATAATAGCGTGTCGTGATACAGGGACAGGTGTGCCACTGTAACCGCGACAGACTGTAAGTTCAATTTCCTTTCGAGGAAATAAAATATTTATTTTCATTTCTTCGCTCTGATAACGAGGCATAGAGCTTTAGTTTAACTTTTTTTTGTGTCGAAATTTTTGTGTTTTTTTTTGTATATTTTGTGTGTTTTTTTGTCTCATCAATAAATTTACCAAATGATTTTATTATGAGATCTATCTTGATTCTCCCCATTCACATTATTTTCCAAAGGATGAATCTATATAAAATAAAATAATTAATGAAGGAGAATCTCATTACTCAAATAAGATTTTGCCCTATTATTATATATTTTCAAATGCACTTTCTTTTATTACAATAAAAATTGGTGTTTTTAGTAAATAACTTGTTTCAGTTCGCGTATTTGAAGCAGATGCATGCGGCGGCGACCGTAATACAGCGCGGGTACCGCTCTCATAGAGAGAGACGACTTACCGCTACACCTGTCAAGTGAGCAAAAATATTTTATCAATAAATCTCTTTATAATCATACTTATGGTAGATGTACTAAACTACACTACTGCCTGTACATGGAAGATATAATTTAAAAAACCTAATAAATAGGGCACATCTTTTAATGCTTTCGTCGGTTTGTCTGTGCGTTTGTAGGCGCTAATCTCAGAAACGGCTAATCAGATTTAAGTATAATTTTCAGTATTATATTTCGGCAACTTTCCTTCAACATCAACATAACATTTAGAGTTTGTTTCTTTAAATCGGTTAAAAAATAAGAAAATATGAGTTAAAAATATTTACTTCGGCAAAGATATAACATTTTTTTTTATTTATTTGGTTGAAAATTTTAGTTTTCAATGTATAGATATAGTGTCTAAAGAGTAACAATGTTATTAGAACAAGACAGAAATTGAAATTAATAAATAAAATAGTAGATTTAAGCGGGCGAAGCCGCTGGCCGATCACTTGTTTCAAGATCATTCATTGTTTACTAATATGCCAGTCGTAGTCCGCACAAGCGTACGACTATTTGTATAAGCACGACATATTGTGGGTTTGATTCCGTCTAGTTTATTTATTATTTTTATCTCTCTCTCTCTCTCGCTCTGAGATTTAAGACACTCCGTTCCCATTGAGAAATAGAAATGTCTCAATGGGAACGGAGTATCTTAATCTAAGTGCCCAGGTATAATTACATATATTTAGATACAGATTTAGATACAAGTAAAAACATTAGGAACGTTTGTTTTATTTGTTTCGACTTTGGGCCTTTCGTGGTTCCCTATGCCTACCCTGCCATGTGCTGGATTCAACGCGAAGCTAAAAAAAGTAAATTTAGACTATGTCATGGGGTATGATGTACCTACCCTAAAACAGAATTGATGAAAGAATTCTGTTGATGTTGTTATTATAATGATGTCAAATTATTATGTTTTAATTTATTAAAATAAGGTAAACTGGGTACGGTTTACTTATAACGTCCATAGTTTTGCTTTTTATAACCCGATCGATGAAGAAGATATGTTAAAAGAGCATGTTTCTGCTTACAAAAAGACAATGTGGTTTTAGTTCCAAGTGTGTTATTTTTAATAGTAGATCTAATTAAAAAGTAAATCTGATTTATTAAATTTAAAAACGTATACAAATTGAACGAAGTAGGATTTGAACCCGCACCTCTTGAAATCCGTCCAAGCGCTCTGATCAACTAAGCCATTCGTTCTCACCAAGCTTAGTCGAAATTTTTGTACGCTTGTTACAACTTAATTATGTTGTTAGCATCTCTGTAAGGAGATTTTTACAAATTTCCGCTACCCAAAGACAATTCGTTACTATTTTCGTTAGGCTAGAGTGATACACAAAAACTAATCACGATGTCATGTTCCACAAGCTTCATTTCAAACAAAAACGCACACACAATACTGT
The DNA here is from genome assembly GCA_018249855.1 of Eueides tales michaeli. Classification (NCBI taxonomy): domain Eukaryota; kingdom Metazoa; phylum Arthropoda; class Insecta; order Lepidoptera; family Nymphalidae; genus Eueides; species Eueides tales. Next base: position 5,324 of record DWMZ01006895.1, read on the forward strand.
CACTTATATAGAAACGACAATAATTGGAAAAATCCTCAAGCAAAAATACTTGCTCTTGGTCATCAAAACACAATAGGGTCTTAAAAAAACAGCTGAAGCTCGCAGAGAGCGACGCAACATTGAGGTTCGTGCTCAGAATTGTCACCAGCTTCTTTCTCCCCTTGGACCACTTACCGCCCCGTCAACGGTTCGCGAGATATTCGCGTTATTTCAACCGTCCTTTGTTTCAACCGTACCCAGTCTACCCTATTCGTTATCGTTATTGATGATTTCCAATATAGAAATGTATTGTTTAAGTTTACTATTACACTTTTTATTAATGCACAAATTTTTGGTTGCATAATTATACTGGTCAATTTAAAGTCATATTTATTAAATTAAGCCATTTTTACATAACCGAAATAATGTATAAAAAACTTAAAAAATATTCGATCTTAAATATAACAAATAAAATTAAAATTAATTTACACAATTGATATACTGAAAAAAAAAAAATAGATTCAAACAAGCAATTTTGCAGTAAGTGATTGCATATATAAATCAAGTTGCTTTTCCACAGCTTGCGCATTTCATTTTGCCGCTTGTACAGTCAGAACATTGAACATAACGTCCCGGAGAACTTTGGTGCTGGACGCGTTGGTTTATTTATCTAAGCAGATATCGCTCTTAAAATTTAAAAATACTTATAAGCTTCTTCTTGCTTTGTAATTTTAATTCTGTTTTAGTTTCATATAGAGTTTCCTTTGTTAACTAAAGCTTCAACTCTGGAACGTCATTCCATTATTGTTCATTATCTACATAAATTTACCAAAATATAAATTTATCTATGTTTTTGACTTGTAATGAAATGCTGTTACTGCACAACATTTTCTAATTAATAACTATAATAGAAACAAAATGATTTTTTCTACGTACATAACAATTATACCATATGCCAGGGATGACAATACCGAAAATATGACTTTGATGAATCCAATTTCTTTGAATCGACATCTATCAAAAGTTTTTCTATCAGCTTCTTAAAATATCAACAAAACCAAAAAAAAGAATGAATTAAAAGCATAAACACACAGTAAATAATTTAAATAATGCTAACATAATGGCGCCAAAAACCCGCTGAAATGGTTCTCATATAATCTTAGAGACTAAAAGACCGAAGACTAAAAGACCCAAAACCGCTGACGCCGGGTTAAAGATGTTTAGCATTCGCAAATGCAAATTATTCTGTTGAAACCATTAGGTTAGGTAACATATTTTTTAATGAGTTTTGAATTAAAAGCTAAATATATAATGTTATTTATAGACTTTTCATGTAAGAATTATTTCACAGGAGAACCTATTCTCAAAGACGTCAAAATCAAGCAGCGAGAAAAATACAACAATTTATGAGACAATCTAAGATCAAGTGAGTATTACAAAAAAGAATCAAACTATGTATTATATATGTTTATAAACTTGTTAATGATCTGAGTTATTATGTATTTTATATTATTTATTAACGTCTTTAATTCAAAATGTATGAAATTATTAAAATTTGAAAACGATAGTTGTAAGAAATGGAACTTTGGAAACTAACATCTTCTAAGATTCATACAATTATTACCTTATATTAAATTTAGCGTTATATAAAGTTTTCGGTTAAAGATTACATGTAAGATTAATATATACAAAATAAAACTTTTAAGTACAATATAAAATAAAACTCTTAAATGGAATAATATTTGTGAATATTTATTTCTGTTTCGACCACTTTGCTGTATTTCATAGTCATGGGTAGATTGAGGTGGCGTCTTTGTGTCAGTGGACATAATTACTATACCGAATTGCCCCCAATGATTTCTTAATGGCTTTGAACTGACTGCTCTTGTTTTCTAGTGAGCCGTATATAAAATTGGCTAAAAATATAAATTTAATAACTCCTTGGAGTAGGAACCGATCCCACAACAATCTCAAGCACTACGGAGACTCTTTCTAAATAAGCAAAATAAATAAAGAATCTACTGTTTTACTATACTATATTTACAGTGTTTATGTACATTTTTCTGCTGTAGACGCGATATTTACCACCGTAGTTGAAAAATAATGCTTTGTATTGCTTCTACACTGTATTTTGATCAAGAGTTTCACACTGAAGTATTTTTTGCCTCTACTATATAAATATAATAATTAAAATGTATCGTAAATTATAAACATCTAGTATGAATAGTTCGATAAGTTGTTTGATTTTTGAACATTCAAGTATTCTTTAGTTTTGAAATTCCTAGAACAAGTAATATCGATTGAAGCAAACAAAATAATAACAACTTATTCAATAATTCATATATTTTCTATTGAATATACTTCAAGGTTACTTTAATTACATACTGTAACTTACATTGTCTATAATATTTATAGGCAAGGCCAATATAATTTTCCACATATTTGCCCATTTCGTATCCTTTGACTAGTCGAAATTGTTTACCAGAAACTAATATCGAAATTTCGTAACGGGATCCAAAGCCCTTCTCAATAGGGCGAGATAAAAGTGTAATATGAAATATGCGTTTATTGATTTTGGTATGTAATAAAATATTGTTTGGTGGATTCCTTGGGTTATCAATTTATGTCTGATATATATTAAATAATATAGAAGAATAATATATAGGGATGTTTATGTAGGCAGGCAGTGGGCGTGTGTTTTCGAAACATTGTGGGGTGATTATCGAATTGATACTAAAATTTACATAAAAAAATTTTTCGTGGCAGGATTTGAACCCTAAACTTAAAATTTCCATGTTTCTCTATCTTATATTTGAATATTATTTTAAACTTCTATAAAATTCGGGGTAAAATATATATTTACTAAATTTTTTAAATAATTTCATGCTACTAGTACTTGGGAGGAATTTACGACAACCGTAAGTAATATATTAAAATTTTGACTGTTAAAATTGAAAAGATTATAGTTTTTTTGCTTTCAGTTTTCTGTCATTATAAAGAAAAGGCAGATCAATCTCAAAATAATGATGATAATTTCATAATAAGATAATTATAGATAAGATATCGGTATTAAAAGATATTCACGGATTTACTGCAGTCCATTTTTTATATAGATTCATTTGGATATTGGCTTATTGAGTGTCATATATAATCCGAATTTTTTTGCGAGATTTAAATCCATAACCTTGAGGCCTGTCATGGCCACTAACGTGTGGCTGGCTATAAATGAAAGGCTTTGTATTCGGTCCCCACTCCAAGAAGTGAAGTATTTAATATTTTCATATGAAATATTTAATATTTTCATATCTTTGCTGTGGTACAAGGCAAAGCCCGGCGTTGAGTTCCGCTTCTCAAGTTCTGTGGAAAGTGGGGAACCGATCGTAGTGTCTTAACACTGGGAGGTGTGAGGTTACCTCTGACGGGTAGGGATACAGCGTGAATCTAAAAAAAATACTTAGTTATTATATTCTCACTAAAGATTTCCACTTTTCTATTTTGTATATATATATATATATATATATATATATATATATATATATATATATATATATATATATATATATATATATATATATATATTTTACTTTGTAATACATGTATTTATACAAGGTTTTATGGTTAATATGCAAGGACGTGATATTTTTTTACGCCTGCCGTAACAAATGATTGAAATCGTCACGTCTCATGATATGTGGGGGTGCACGTATCTCGTAAAAAGGAACTTATACCATACGTTATTAAAAATATTGATATAATAGCAAATTTTCTTATGCATCCGTAAAGTAGCACGAATATGTCGCAAAAACACACTAATATTTGAGAAGTAAAGGCTGTATCTTTTAAGTTTTTCTATATATTCTTGTATTTGGTAACGGTACCTAATACTGTGATGTCTATAATAGTACAAAAACAAAAATATAGTATAGAAGTTGTATCAAATATATCAATGGTTTCCCAAATAATATTTGCAATAGAATGATATAAACGTGTTGTAAACAGGCTGTTAATTCGATTCCTACTCGAGGAAATAAAATATTTAATATTTTGTAGCTTAATGCGCGGTGTTGACTATGCCGTGGTTTCTCCATTCACGTTGTATTACCTCAAAATTCGGCTAAGGAAAGTAACGAAAGCGGCTGAATGGTAACGGAGTGTCAAAAATTTAAACGTACTTAGTCGCAAAGTTTTATAATTATATTTTATGTTTAACAGGTTGCAGAGCGCACGAGCCGAAAACGCGAAGGTGGCCCGGCTCTGCCCGGATGCCCGCCAAAACTCTCCGCGGCCCTCCACCAATACACACATGCCCAATAGGTAAGTACTTCACGGCACTTATGTACGAATACACCAGTCCTATTCTGTCTGTGTGAAAAATTGTTCATTTCAAGTAATTAAAACACTTCGTTTGACTCATCACTTTTCACCGAATTCTAGAAATGTAGAAAAGTAAAATTGGTTAGAGGCTTACTATTATCACTTACATTACTGCTAGAATTTTAGCGTTCTTATTTTTTTCTAATTTCTAGCTGTAGGTTCCTAGGTTCCCTCTGCCTACCTTGCTTTGTGCAAAGCAGGGTAGACTGAGGGAACCTAGGGAGGGAAGCATAGTGATATTTCCCATTTTCATTGCAATCTCAGAAACCGTGATGAGTGGCGAAACTGAATTAATAATAAGCCGCACTTAACCTCATTACAAAAGTTAAGTTCTTGAGTTAGCCATAAATAATTCTGCTTTGTTTTAGGATCATTGACTACTTAGCACCGGAATCGCCGATGGACGCAGATGATG
>DWMZ01006896.1:0-10089 GCA_018249855.1 Eueides tales michaeli
TTGTATCATTGTAATTACAAATGTGTATTTACCGATGTAATCTTAGTGTGTAACGTTGGCTTCCTAATAAATAAAAAAAAAAAAAAAAAAAGAAATAATTTTGTATTGACAACAAAGAAATCCTTTTTGCTGTCAATAGACAACAAAAATCCTTTTTGTTTTTTGTTTGCCGGCATGAAATTGGAGCAGTAACCGTCGACAGCGACCTTGATGCTGTATCCAGTGAGAAAGCTGACGACCCACTTGCATAAATTATCGGGAAGCCCGTAAGATGGAAGTTTCGCAAGCAGTGCCTTATGCGCCTCTCGATCAAAAGCCTTAGCCATGTTCAAACTAACTGCCAGATAAACCAAGAATTGGCTACTTATACTCTCCAAAACTTTTGAGAGTAGGTAATAGCAATAGGCCTGTAGTTAGTTGGATTTTTATACGCTTGTGAACAAAATATAGAGATTAAACATATATGTGACTTCATATCTAGTGAATTTAAAGAAATATTCTCTTTGTGTTAGGTTAAGTAGTGTAGGGAGCAACAGCTATGTCCAAGCTTCAATTTCTTAGTCCAGAAATTTAATTTTGTGTTGTCTCTCAGTCACTCAGTACCGGAATAGTTTTAAGTAAGTAGAACTTGGCTACTCATCACGTTGTTCTTCACTTGATATAATCAGTTTTAACTAACAACACAAAAAAATTATTATATTGTTTAGCTTGTAGCGGGGTAGGCAGAAAAAACCTAAGAATGTGTGTTTAATTTCGGAACTCAACGCCGCGCTTTCCCCTGTCAGTTCCTCTATATAATGTTTATATTAAATTAAAAACCACATTCACTATATATGGCACTTAAAAAAATGACACATAATATTTCATTTTAATCTCCATTGTATTTCTTTCAAAATCTTGAAGTATCATAAAATCGATTTGTAGAGCTTTCCTGCCGAGTGGTGTTTGATTTTGGCCTTTTAAAATTTATTTGTTCATCCTCAAGCTCGCCATGTCTCATTCTTTAAACGTGATACATGTCTTTGTCAACACTTCACTTCAAAGACGGAGTGCCTTGTTGTGAGTTAGATATTTGACGATCGCTAAACCATTGTTCAATATATTGAGTGCAATTACTTATAAAATTTCTGAGGATATTGTGGCGCACGTGAATAAAGGGACGTTTTTTTTTGGGTTCAATTTCCTCTCGAGTTATTTTTAAAAAATAAAAGATAATCCACAAACTCTTATAGCTCGTAGAGTCATTCTATCTGTGACCAATAATGCAATGTGTTTAAAAAGGGGTTTTAAACTGTATAGGTCTAACAATAAATATACGCGCTTTCCAAAGGAAAGTAGGGAATGGAAGTAGTAGAAATTTAATGGGAACGAAGTGTCTTAACACTTGTATACCAGGTTCCTTCTGCCTACTCTGATATGTTCGTGTCTTTATTGAAACTATTCTTAATATACAACAATAATCTTTACAAATGAATAAAATTGAAATGCCTGTCTGTGATTTCGAATGAGCAGTGTTTTTCAAATGCATATAATTTACAGTTTATACGATACTAAATCACACAAGATTTAATTTTTTTATTTGTCTGGGCTATAGTCGAGAACAGCTGAACTTGATGATTTTCATGGGTCTTTCACTGGAAGATAAATGTAATTGTGGAATACTGTATAAGCTACTAAACGCAGGAACAACGCCTACTTAGATATAAGTAACCTAAACATATAACCTAAAAATGAAATAAAAAATCAATGTATTTAAATAATAACTTATCTAAACATAACTATAACGATATCCATAACCGTATACCGTAGTCCTTTTAGGTATAAATAATTTATCTATCTTTATCTATGATCCATTTAAATAGGTATAATTATCCCCAGTGTGGATCAAAGGTACAACCATCGTTACATGTAGATTAATTTCTACTACGCCTCAATAGCCATCATTGTCATCATTGTCAATCCTTGAATGAGAATCAAATGCACAGTTAAAGTATAATAAATAGAAAAACACATGCCAAAAAGAATATATATTTTTTATTAGAAGAAAAATAGTACAGCACGACAGGCAGAGTCACCCTATTGCGAAGACTCTGTACCATTTTCCCCTAAATTTTCGATTCATTACGTGTAGGGAGACGGAACTCCCGCACTTGGTCTATCGGAGCGGGAAAATATTAAAAAAATAATTATATGATTGTATAAACATTTACCGTCTTATTAATTATTCACAAGTAAACACACAGGAAAATGCTAGCTGAAATAAACTAAGGGGGGTTTAGAATTTTCAAGTAATCTTCTACGCTGTATTTAACGATTGAGCCTTGAACTTCTAAATAATGAAGATTTTGTACGATCGGCTATCATTTTGTAATAACGTCGTAGTCCTATAAATGACGGTAGGCTGCCACCAGCCTTGTTAACCTTTTCTGTTAGTGGTTGTATTAAAATTTGTATTGTATTGTAGTTAGTATTATATTAAAGTTTGTAGAGAGCTTTTCAAAATATATTAAATTATTATCAAAGTTAAAATTATGTATAAAATAAAATATATTTTGTTACTTAATAAACTGAATTTTATTTAATATAACTACATTAAGAACTTGCTAGTTGCTGGATAGTTGTATAAAAATCTCATATTTCCCGTTTTGAAATGAGCAGTTTTGTTTCAGTAAATTTCTAATTATTTTTAACTATCATAAAAAATCGTGGTAACTCCGCCTGGTAACGAGGTAAAGCGCGGTGAGTTCCGCTACTCAGCACGCAGTGTCTCAAATTCGGCAGAAAGTTGGGAACTGAATAGAATGTCTACACACTAGCTTCCCAAGCTCCCTCTACGTACCCTGCCATGTGCAGGATACAGAGTGAAGTTTTATGTTTTATTACCTGAACTATATAATTATTTCATCTGCATTTAGTATTTATAAATGTACTTCTACACTATACCAATATAATACAGTGAAAGTGGTTTAACGTTTATTTATAGCTAGCACAGCCAGAGAGAACGGAACGATGTCTTGCCTCCACCGTCGCTTACCGCCTGAGTAGGATCTTTTTCATTCCTCCTATCTCCAAATAGGAATCGAATCTATAACCGTCAGCTAACAGTCCAACGTTCTCGTATAATAGATTAATTTACATGTATTTGTGTCAGCTTCACGCTTTATCCCGCACATGGTAGGGTTGACAGGAGAAAATAGATATTCTACTTATATTTTTCTACTTATATTTTTCTACTTATATTTTGATTTTTCAACTCTTACAATACAACTCAGACAATAAGTGAGTGCTTGTATACATGCGAACCTCTTGAGAAGTTAAAATATTTTTCATGTTAACAGATAACATTGTAATTAAAAGGTGAGCCATGACACCCTGTTGTGATTATGACGCTGACGTTAGTAATTGTAAATACGAATGAATCGACACTAAAAGCTTTGTGGAGAACCTAAAGAATAAATAATTTTGAACTATATCTTTTTTATGATTGTAGACATTTTTTCAATAAATATAAAGATTGGACTTTTTTGTAATTGAGGCGCAGGTACAAATCCCGCTACGCTAAAACTTTAATACGTCTTCTATATAGATTTCATTAAGTTGCCTCTCGAGAGCTCTGTGCCATTTGTCTGCTACCCAAAAGTATAAATCAGGTTCCAAAATTCATTACAAAATTACATCATGACGATTAGCCTAATGTCCCAAAAGGTCCACATATATACTGTATACTACTTAACATGGAACTGCATTATGCTTAAATTTTGCTTAGTTTCACATTTTTTTTAAGTACATAATAATAATTTTGATCATGACTTTGACTTATTTTTATTGTTATTTATTTTTTTATTTTTTGAACATAAGTAATCTTGATTTCTATTATATTCACTTACTAGAAATTATTTTATTTGGTGCGAGCATGCTCTTTATGGTATCGCTCCTCCCGCCTAACGAATGCATATAATCAGCCTTGATGCAATCGGTTTGCGAGAATAGGGTTAAATAGATTAAATAAAGTTAACTTAAATAAAATTCCACAAGTAATTTTAGACTTGCCATTTCAAAAATTAAAAGTCAAAGTCAAAAATATATTGTTGGGCAAAGCATATTATTCAATTCAAGAATATTACCATGATAAGAATGCGTGGGATTAAATGCTGTTGGTACTCATTCAGGATGCTAATTATGTTATATATTTTCTTTAATCGATATTTTGAAAAGAGCAACTGTTGAGTTTCTTGCCGGCTCTTCTCAGCAGACCCGCCTTCCGAGCCGGTGCTAGTTTCCTGTAGGACTGACACTACAGACATTTCTATGACTTGACGATTCAAAAGTGATTGTAATGGCCTAATTGAATAAAGAATATTTTGATTTTGATTTTGATAACCTGGATCAGAACCTGAAGTGTGAAGTGGCATTGCATGTACTAACTAATCTCTTATTCTAAGGCTAGCAACAAAAATCCCTACAATCATTGATCCTTCATCACGTTTGCCTCTTTTTTAGAATAAAAAAAACTAATATTAACCATAAAACCAGTAAATAAGTAAAGTACAAAGGAACTAGGCTAAGAAATACAAATTGTTTACAACTTAAGAGTTGATTAAGTTTATTCAGAATGAATATACAAATCAATCTTCAAACCCTACATTTGGTCCATGGATCTTCATTTTCAACACAAACACATCTTGAATTAAATAAAATTGATTACGCATAGCTGTTATAAACAGTTTGGTCTGTCGTTGATATTGCCAAGAGTAAAAACACAAAAATATCAAACACAAATAAATCAACGCGTCCATATATCTTACGTGGGTTAAACGATTTTGTTTTGAATTTGAAAATGTAGTATAATGATAATATTGATTCGCTTGTATTGATTTGCTTGTTTGGTGGAACAATGTGGAATTTTTTTTTTTTTTTTAATATATGCAGAAATATTAATTATAAACTGGGATTTCGTCGCTTTTATTATTTCAAAAAGCGCGAAAATATTATTATTGCGCCAAGTATGCGAATGAATATATAAATAAATTAATTAATTAGATAAACGTTACACAGCGGACAGTCTTACCCATTTTGATATCTGTAATCGCAGTCTGTACATGATAGAGATAATTATGAGACAAAATATTGTTGGGCATTCGTGATGTAATAGACTTCGTTTCTTCGAGTGGGAATTGATCCAACAACTTGTCGCGTTAAGGCGCTCGCTTGTGTCCGTGTGCCATGACTGGCTTCTATAATTATATTATCCACGTGGCGCAGCGGCACAAGCGTGTGACTGCAACCGACAGGTTGTGGGTTTTATCTTCACCCGAGGAAAGGAAATAATTAATATTTTCAATTTAAATATTTAATGTTTTCATTTGTTCGTTCTGGTAACAAGGCAAAACGCGGCATTGAGTTCCGCCACTCAACACGGGTAGACTACCCGTGACCACGGACTACTGTAAAGCGTTCGAAACGTCGGGTTTCCAAAAATGTTTAAAACTCAATATACGCGATTAATCCGTTTAAAAGTGTTTCATTTAAAATGTGTAACAATCGCGAAAATCAAAGATACTATTATGACAAATATAATTAGTACAGGTTTGCCAAAACCCTCTAGAACTGTGTTTAAGCAAACAACACGCTCGTCTCCTCTCTAATTGCTGTACGAATAATATTAACAGCGAGTATAAGATAACAACGAATGCTTCAACTAGAACACTTTGTGAAGAGAGAGTTAAATTTAACTGTATTTATTAATATGTGCTTCGCTTAATTATGTTTTAGGGTTATTTTCTTTAAAATCATTATACTTATACGATATATTTAATTTATATTCAATTGACTCTTTCATGACGCAGGAGCACAATTGTGCGGCTGTAAATCCGACAGGGTGTGGATTTGATCCCCACTTGAGGAGAAATATTTAATATTTTAAGTTGTTCGGCCTGATAATAAGGCAAAGCTGGAAAAAATTAAAGCGGAAAAGCAGGAAGTCTTATTGGTAAGTTAGTGTATTTTTGTTATGTACCAAAGCTCCCTCTGCCTATTGTGCTATGTGCGTAGGTAAAGCGTAAAGCTGATTAGTGGAACAAAAAATACCTGGAACGTATTTTTTAATAACTGTTCTTTACCACCTTTTCTTATTTTTGTCGTTTCTTAATCTAAATCTAAATTTCGTGTTAATTATTCTCTAGTACTTTGTTGAATTCATTTTAAAGAAGCAACATACGCTACGACGAAAAATAGACTAACAGCGATTTAAAGTGGATAAACACATTTTCTTCATTAACCTATATATTTTTTATTATAACATATTTCAAGATACAGAAAATATGAAGTCTCTACCCCTTAGTGGTATAAAACAGGCGAGGCATTGTTTGAACAGCGCTAATTGTGGCCATCGTCCAAAGCAAACACCAACAAACTATATGACCATACGTTTAACAAATACTCGCATTTATGAACGATACTTCTTCTAATTCTGTGCTTTTGTACCTTTTTAACATTACTTTATTATAATTTTGGCTTTTATAGTGCAGTTTGGCTGTGTCTGATTGTGTCAGGGTTCTGTAGCCAAAGTAAAACGGAACTATTACTAAGACTCCAATGTACGTCACCGGGATGTATCTCATGAACCGTGACAGTTAGATAGTTGTACAGATTATGTATTTCTCTTCCAACTATAACAGAATATACTTTATAATAAAATAACTATTTAACTCCCATGCAACAAAAGTATTCTGACGTTTTCATAAATATTAATAAGGAATCTTTTCGTGCGTCCGATTCGCACTTGGTCAGTTTTAGTTTTTATTCTTTAATGTTACTAATGCGTGATAAAGTAATAATATTGCATGCAAGGTCTACATTAATCGTTAGTAATTTTTAAGAGGTGATGAGAACTCCACATTATTTTCTTCTTAAATATTTCATCATTATACAAGTCATTTTTGTTAATTTCACGCTTTTTCTCCACGTTTCGCCCAGATTTAAGTTTTGCTTGTTAAGCTGCGGAAGTGATTGACGTCAAAATAGGTAAGACGCAAAAAATATTTAACTACGGCGAGTGGGAACGACCACTGTGCTACAATGACTTTTCAGTACGGCTTCAATAAAATAATTTAATAGGTAAAGGTGTTTTGATTTAAAATACAATTTTATAAACGCAACTCGCGGATATAGCGCTGTCGTAAAACAATTTTATTGGAAAACTAACGCCGAGAGGAAACCTTTCATTTTATTGTTTTAGAGCAACATTATAGTTTAGTACTTATCAATGTGAGTGGAGGCACGCTGAATATAATATCTTTAACAAACTAACATTTAATTTCAAAGTGTAAATTTTATACAGGTTAAATTTAAATTAATTTATTAATAAATTTAAATATCAAATTAATATTTTATTAATATGTTTTTATCTTATTAATTACAGTTTGGTAGTATTTAGCTTTTCGTACGCGCTTACTATAAACATATTCCAATTAAAGTTAATTTAAAATGTTCAGTTTATCGTTAACTCTAAGTATCTTTTAAAGTCGAATACGGCTTTGAGCTGTTTAGATATATAAAAATATTTTGTGACTTTTATATATAAGGCTAAATGCTTGGCTTTTATAAAAGTAGAATTTACGCGCTAGGCAGAGAGAGTTGTTGTTAAGACTCTCGTTCTCCACTTTCTCTTATTTTCGAGACGGTGCATATTGTACATGGGAACGAAATGCCACGCCTTGCCTTGTTACTTGATATGAGTAAGCGAATCCACAAGCGTTTCAAAAGTACTACTGCAACGTCAAAAGAGGAAAGATTTAACGTATTTAAATTTTATGAAGACTTATTCTGGCACCCTTTTTATATTACTCGGCTATAAAAACGACCTTTTACAACCATCTCGTCTATATTCAGTGTAGGGTTTCATTTTAATATATACGCTATTGAGGCACAACTGTATGATTGTCCCGACAGGTTGTGGGCTGTGCTGTGCCCACTCGAGGAAATGAAATATAAAATATAAAATATTTATTTCCTCGGGTGGGGATCAAATCAATTCAAATATTTAATGTTTTTATTTCTACGCTCTGGTAAGAAGGCAAAGCGTGGCGTTGAGTGCGGCCACTCAACACGCAATTTCCAAATTCGACAGAAAATGGGGAACGTAAGTGGAACGGAGTGTCTTAACACTAGGTTCCCAACTTTCCTCTGCCTCCCCTGCCATGTGCGCGATACAGAAAGAAAAGAAATGAATTTCTAGAGATATATTTTTTAACTAATTATCCAAGCTTTTGTGGAAAGGTGTATCCTAAAACTTGTATTAAAGCGCGTGTTTCTCATAGAAATCACACGAATATATGTACACAACCGACAGACAATGTTTTAGTATAATTAAACTATATTTCAGTCGTCTAACTTTTGTACCGCACATTTAAGAGCGATCCTATAACAATTTCATTACCCCGAAATGCAATTGCTAGTTTACTATCGTAGTTATTGTATGTAGAAACTGCTGTATGTAGAGACTTAACGATGACACTTAGTTTTCACTTTACTTAAGTTGTTAATTTAGATAACATTTATACGTTAAGATTTAGTGCTTACTAGCGACCCGCTTGCGGCTTCGCTCGGTAAAACTATACGATGTCTAAAATACAATTTAACAATATTCTTAGTATTATTTAATTGTATTTAGAAAAATCATTTAGGCCTTTCAATACGGCTATCGATATCTTTATAGTTATATTTAGATAAGTCATTATTTAAATCTATTGATGTTTTATTTCATTTTTAGGTTATATGTTTAGGTTATTTATATTTATCTAAGTAGGCGTTTAGTTGCTTATACAGTATTCCACAATTACATTTATTTTCCAATGAAAGACCCATGAAAATCAGTTCAGCTGCTCTCGACTATAGCCCAGACAAACAAAAAGATAAACAAAAAAATAAAGCCTTGAGTAATTTAGTATTGTATAAACTGTAAACTATATACATTTGAAAAATCACTGTTCATTCGAAATCACAGACAGGCATTTCAATTTTATGCATTTGTAAAGATTATTTTTTTATATTAAGAATAGTTTCAATAAAGATACTTACATAGCAGGGTAGGCAAAAGGGACCTGGTATACAAGTGTTAAGACAGTTCGTTCCCATTAAATTTCTCCCACTTCAATTCTTTTCTTGGGAATGCGAATGAAATATTTTAAAACCCGTTTTAAACACATTGCATTATTGGTCACGGATAGACTGGCTCTACGAGCTATAAGAGATTGTAGATTATTTTTTATTTAAAAAAAAAAACTCGAGAAGAAATCAAACCCAAAAGAAGTCGGCTTATTCCCGTGCGCCATGATATCCTCAGAAATAAATTGCAATTAATAAATTTGACAACGATTCACCGACCGTCAAATATCTAACGTACAACAAAAGTAGTGCCTCTGAAGTGAAGTGTTGACAAAGACACGTATCACGTTTAAAAAATGAGTCAAGGCGAGCCTGAGGATGAACAAATAAATTTTAAAAGACCAAATCAAACACCACTCGGCGGGAAAGCTGTACAAAGCGACTTGATGGTACTTTACGCTTTTGAATGATATGCAATTGAGATTAAGATGAAATTTTATAAGTGTGATTTTTTTTAAGTGTCATCTTTAGTAAATACGTTTTTTATTTAAATATAAATATTAAAGAGGCTCTGACGAGTTAAAGCATTGCGTTGCGTTCCGCTGTTCAACACACATTGCGTCAAGATTTGGTGAAAAGTAAAGAAATGAAGTGTTTTAAAAGAAATGCAATGAACTAATATTAGTTTCTTAGGCTCCTTCCCTGCTATTGGCAAAAAATATAACAATATTATTATGTTTTTAGTTAAGATTGGTTGCATCAAATGGAGAACATATGATGAGTAACTAAGTTCTACATACTTTACTGAGCTAACCATTTATATATGTGTATGTATGTGTGTGTGTATATGTATATATGTATATATATATATATATATATATATATATATATATATATATATATATATATATATATATATATATATATATATATATATATATATATATATATATATTCACAAAGATTGATTTTTATTTTATATAT
>DWMZ01006897.1:0-10088 GCA_018249855.1 Eueides tales michaeli
TATTAAAATATATTATGCTCCCTTGTTTTTATGTATTTTTACGTTGCTATAGCGATTATACATAACAGAGTAAATATAATCTAAATGAAGTGTCACGCACTTCGTTTACATATATATATATATATATATATAGAATAAATATATTATCAGTAACGAATGTCATTAGTGTTAGTTAGATAGTAGGGTCAAATTATTTGTTTAAAAATTGTGTTAGATGTTATTGTAGATGCTGATACTCGCCTATATCTGTAATTTATTAGGATTCCGCTACTACTTGATTGAAATATATTTTTATTTAAATTAGTTATTCTTTTTTTACGAAAATACAGGGAAAATGAAACGTAAACGGGTCGCCTGATGATAAGTAAACACTGCCGCTCACAACCCCAAGTAACTCTTGAGGAGCGACATGAGCGTTGCCTGCCTTTAAGGTCCTTTTTGAAGGTACCATGTCGTGTCCACCGGGAAACACTGTCGCAGGTAGACGATTCCACAGATGTGTGAAGTTGGTACGAAACTGCACAGTTCTGGAGTGCCACGTATCCAGATGGTGAGTTAGTTTTAGATGATATTTTAGGTCGTTCAATTAGGATATTCTACGGTAGGTAAAAAATCAAACAGTTTTCCATTATCAAAAAGTATTCTACAATTTGAGAATGTATGTTATAGTTATCACCGTTGCGTTACGGATTAGTCTTTTGACGGCCTCCTTTACGCTACCTCGTCTTAGGGTACCCAGAAGATTATATTTATGGCTAAGCATTTGAGACGGACTGCTATATAGGGCAGATATCAGCGTATATTTAGGAGATTTCCCTTAGCCATATAGGGAAGTTGGTTTACATCTCTGATCATTCGTATTTTGCCTTAGCCATCATAAATAGCTTACATCTTTTTGATTTTCTAACCCCGTTTCTGATATTCATGCCATAGCGCAAATCCTAATTTTTACTTAAGTATTCAAGTGAAGGTGTTCTAAGATTAAGGTTGTTTTATCACCTTTAGGAACCTCGTTGACCTACTACATCCTAGAAAGTTATCAAAGCTTCTCGTCGTTTTAATCATTCTTTTATCCAGCATCACTCGATTGCAGTTGGTGAAAACTACTAGTTAAATCTTCATACAAATCGAAGAAGGCAACTGTATACGGTGCATTGTGAGCCGCCAAGTTTTATTTTTTTCTGTCTTCTCTGCTAAACGTTAACAGTAAAATTTATTACAGAATTTTTTTTTTATTATACAGAACAGTATTGAACTTTGTAGTTAGGTAAGAATGACAATTCAAGGCGTCGCGATAACGTTCCATATAAGTAGATACAAATTATCATTGTAAAATAAGTTTTACATTTAGAAGCTCACAAAGTGTTTGTAAGTTTAATTCTATAATACCCTTAAATTTACTCTTTTGCCTCATTCTAAAAATATAACTTATATATTTCCAGTTATTATAGGAAACATGGAGAAGATAATTTTTACGTTATTTCTACTAGTAACTATAGTAGCAGCTGAAAGGTTTACATATTTGAAGGGACGCATAAGTGACATCGAAATAAAAGATAACGGCTGCAATTTTAAAATTAACGGCACTAGCACTCCATCTATGGTAAAAATAATGTCATTTTGCGATTTTATATTCAAATCCTACTTAGCTAACAAATCAGTTAATGTAGAAGTCATGAAAAATACATACAAAAACTATGGTTATTACTACAGTGCTCAATATTTTTACAATGTGAAAGTCCTCGACACTCCGGCAACATGGCAGAGTGATGCATTGAATGAAACAGAAAAAAGTTTATTTAAATATCAATTAGTGGGTACAATAAGCGATATATTATATTTCTCTGAAGCCAAGTGCTCAATTGCGATCGACACAGGGCTGCCAGTATTCAGAAACAATGTGTATACTTCAGTCGACGATGCTGATCTGTGTAATATAGCGGTTAGTGCCTTTTTTTCGAAAGATGTAGTCGTTATGATGGCCAGAACTGACTTGAATATGGGACGCCCTAATGTGGTGTTAGATTTAAAAGTTGCGAAATATTGTAAGTAACAGAATAAGAAAATGTTAACTAACATAATTATAAGTAATATTTTGATATGCTTGTGTTTTTATTTAAACCCTAGCAAATTAATGCTTAGAGTTGATTTTTTCTGATAAGTGAGTGTTAATATGAAATTAAATAAATTATATTTGTGATGAATCTGTAACTGATTAGTGTCTGTACATGTCATATATAATAAAACATGTTATTTCTATATCCTAGGATAGTAATTATAGAGATCGGGACCAAAATAATGATTTTTTTATTTACTTTTTATCTGTATGTCTGATTTGTGTCTCAGAATCGTTTAATCAGATTTAATTGGAGTTTTTAGTATAATATATATTTTGGCAACCGCAAGGTTGGCATTGGGCAAGTAAATATTATATATTGATATACTACATATAGATTTAGTATTTGTGTTAGTTTCAATAGTTTTATAAATAAAAAACTTACATTTATTTAAAATATATTAATTTTTTTTAAATTATCCCAGAATAATGAATTTTAAAATGTTTATATGTGCGTTTGTACGCGTCAATCTTAGAAATGACTACCTAGATTTACTTTAACTTTTGACTATAATAATATTTTGGCAAACTTCCTCCAAAGTTTATTGTTTCTTTTATTTCAATAATAGTTAGCAAATAAAATAAATATGTCAATTTGAAATACATAGTTTGAAACACAAAATTGCTAAATAAAAAATGAGAAGTTACTTATAAAATTTTACATTTTAATATAAATTAAAATTGAGAATGTCACAAACCAAATACAGTTATGCAAAAGTAACAAATTAGTGAAGTTATAGCGGGCGAAGACGCAAGTGAGTCGCTAGTAGACTGTATATTGTAGGAATATATAAACTATGTAAATATTAATACTAAATTTAAAAACGTATAAAAATTTGGACGAAGCAGGATTTGAACCTGCGCCTCTTGAGAACCGTTTAAGCGCTCTGACCACTAAGTCATCCGTCCTCACCAAGTTCCGTCGAAATTTTTATACGATTGTTATACAACTTATTTATGTTGTAGGGAGATTTTTTACAAATTTCCGCTACCCAAAGATAATTAGAATTATCATTTGGCAAGAGAGAATGCTATTTATTAAATATTTTTACAATTTTTAAAAGTGTTATTCCACACTTAGGAAAGAAAAATACTAAATTTAAAAACGTATAAAAAATTTGGAAAAACGGTTGAACGGTTTTCAAGAGGCGCAGGTTCAAATCCTGCTTCGTCCAAATTTTATACGTTTTTAAATTTAATATTTATCTTTCCTAAGTGTGAAATAACACTTTAAAAAATAGTAAAAATATGTAAATATAATTATTTATTTGATTCATCTTCACGGTGTATCCTGATACGGTAGATAGAAGGGTAATGGGAATTAGTATTAAGACACTTTGTAACGTTCCCGACTTTCTGCCAAATTTGAGGCATTGCTTGCTGAGTGGCGTAACACAACGCCGCGTCTTGCCTTGTTGCCAGTGCGATGAAATGAAAGCATTAAATATTTAAATTGAAAGTATTAAATAATTCACTTCCTCGTGTGGGAACCAATCTCCTTGATCGTTTAGGAATAGGTTTATTGTAATAATAATAATAACAATTACTTATTATTATTGCAATAATCTTATTCCTAAACGATCAAGGAGGTCTGATGTCATACTGACGCTTGACGTACCGAAAAGTAACACCAAATTCCTTCAAAACTTCATCTCTGTGTACGCCGTATCCCTTTGGAACCATCTCCATGAATCTATCAGGAAAAGTTCATCTATAAATTATTTAAAATCCCGTTTAAACAACAACTACTTGCACGGTTAGACAATGAGCAATATTAAATTAGTGGTATGAGTAATACTATGTTATTGTCTTATATTTTATTCTATATTTTCTTCTCTTATTTATATATTTATATTAATTATTAATTTGAATATGTATGTACGTATGTATGTATGTATGTATGTATGTATGTATGTACTATAATAATTATAGAAGTATATAAATTTGTTTGTAAAATAAATACTCATGTATTTGTATTTATGTACCATATACAATTTCTTTACGTTTCTTTTTTTCGTTTACTGCATTGTTTTAGTCTTCCCTGCTACTTTGCATATATCCACATTCACGGGTTGACTGGAAGATGTCTCTTTGAGAGATAAGTCCACCATTTTTCGTAATGCATTTTCTATTTTTGTTTGTAATAGGTGCAATAAAGAATATATGTAAAATTATGTAAAGTATATTCTATATGACTTCAATCTTATAAACCACATACATACGCCATCTGGAGATGCAGTGTATAGTTTGTAAGAGAACTGAGCTTTTAGTACCATAAATCCAATAATAGATGGCGCTGCATGTTACAAATAATTTCCACTGGTTGCATCATGTATTGCATTTATTACGAGATGCTAAACTTGTTTATTGTCAGCTCTATAGAGTATATGTTCGTCGATAGTCCACCAAGAGACGACACATTATGTACGCGTGGTGCAATGATTTTGGAGTAAACTAAAACTATTTTATAGGTGTAACTTTATAACAGTGCATTTTGTGTGAATTTTAGTGTATATAACTTAAATAATCTATGTATTTTGGACTGACAAGCCGGTGTTCTCGGTAGACATATAGTTGTGCAATATTTTGTAAACAAAACATTCATGACGACAGTGACTCACATTGGTATTTTTAACGCCTGCGTTATCAGAAATTAAGTGCATTTTTAACGGATCTCTACAATATTTATTCAGTTGTGTTTGGACATCGGCGGCGATGGCTGTCACTACTTATTGCATTTACGCCGCTGATTACTCAGCTTCGACGTACAACGATGAATACTACAATACAAGCGCATTAAAAACAATTGAATATTTCAAAAAAGATGTAAAGGAAATTAAGGAGAATGAAAAAATAAATAATGTTGAAGTTGTGTACTTACAGTGGGGAAATGATTGCAAACATGTGAATGAAAAAACTATAGTAGATACTTATATAAGTAAAAGTGGAGAAAGTGGTGACACAAAGCCCCAAGAAATAATACAATGGATTAAAAGCAATTTGAACCTAAACACGTCTAAAATACAATTATTGTATATTATAACAGATGGCCAGATAGGGTGGGACAGTGCTGACAAATGCTTGAGAATGAATGCCGACATGGACTATGAGAACGTCGTATTTCACGCGTACAACAGGCAAGTGTCTTCAATTGACCTGTCAGTGGCGGCTTCGTTTTTTAAAAAACAATGTGCTGTTTTTCGTAACGGAGAAGGCTTGAATCAAGTTAATATTAGTGAAAGTTACGACTACGATTCTATTAATGTCAAGAATTTTATAAAGGAAAAAGAATCTCTACGCGAATATATAAAATTAAAGTTCATTGCTTTAGCCAAAACACATAATCAAAGTCTACAGGAAATTGAAAAATTAAAAAAGTTACGAAACCGTCTATTTAAAGAACTTGAATTTAAAAAAGTGAAGGAGTTGTCTTTTGAAAATGTTATCGATAAAAACACTTTTATGGAAAATTTTATAGAGACTGATTATTACAAAACTTTAAAACAATCAGTCTATAATGACAAAGTAGAAATCGAAAAATGTATTTCTACATTAATAAACTATATTAATACAGATAAAAAGTCTTATGCATTTGATTGCTTAAAATATGACACTAGATATGATGCTGAAGTTACTGAAGAAATTACAGAAGACTTTGAAAACATTCAATGGCCCGATGAAGAAAAAGTTGAATTTCCAGATATAATTACTTTTGATGAGTCAAAGAATGTGCCAGTTATATTGCTGGCTACATTTAACTTACCTCAGAAGATCATATTTCATTCAGGCAATAGTCAGCCTGCGAGTTTCTCAAAGTTTAAGTCTGTTACTGAATGTCCCCTTTTCCTTTTAAATGATAAAACGTTCGTTGACGACTCCATTTGCTATTTCTATACAGTTGCTGTTTACCAGCAATTATTGAACAATGAATCTACAAGAGATCCATATAGTTGCAGGGACACTGCAGGTGGTATAATACTATCTCAAGAGTTTGACAAATATAATGATTACATTTTGGCATTAAATTATTTTGATTCTAAGGCTATCAAATATAATAAAGGATTATTTTATTATGTACTGTGGAAGATTTGTGATGGTAAAGAATGGATGGACCGAAACGTTGTGGATAAATTCAAGCAATATATGCTAAGGCGTGTAACCGAAACAAAATGCTATATTGGTCTAACCTCTCTTCCCTTGGACCCCTTGATACAAACGTCACTGCCTGCAGCGCTCTGGTATTGCGTAGAAATTTCATCATACATATTTAAAGACGATAGTGAACATTTTTCTAAGGAAAGATTACAGAATTATCACGGAATTGCAGCTTACATGATAGAAATACTGACATACTTGAATTATCCATTAAATCTGGAATTCATTAAAAACAGAATTGACATTCTAAAATATTTGACAATTCTTAAAAGAATGTCAAAAAAAGAGAGGTACTATTACATGGCGAGCAAAATCTTTAAAGAGACCGACGGTTTCCTAACCGCTGAGATTGTCCATCAAAACAACGTACAAAAACTCAATTACATAAAATTGAACCACAAAGAAAAAATAAATGAAAACTTCATAAATCAGAAGATTGATTTGAATGATTACATATATTTTTTGGACTGTACAGGTCTCAATGTTACACATAATATTTGCACTGAGACCCTACGACCTCATTTTGTAGTCACAGATGACGTAAGTAAAAAACACAAGTCTTTTTATTCATCACTACTTAACAATATAAGACGTGTTGTAGTTTTTGAACAACCAGACAAAACATTAGCCATCCAATATCAACCAGCTGAAAGAATAGACTTTCAGCGACTTGTGTCACTGTTTAAACATTACATTAACTGTGTAAAAGACAACGAAAGTTATCCTACCTTAGTTGAATATCGAGAATATGTACTAAAAAAAGAGAAATACGGTCCAAATGAGTTGCCCACTATATTTCCCAAAAACATTTTGGCAAATATCAGAGAGGTGTATGATATGTATCAAGAAGTGATAAAAGATAGGCCCGTCACAGAATTCTTATCTATAACCCAGCAAACAGTAAATCGTGTTCATCGAATCAAGACAGAGACACACCATTCTTTAAAGACTGATAAAGAAATAGATGAATTTATTAGTCAAGAAGAAGTATTCCTAAAGAAATCACAGTAATGAATCTTATAATAATAAAAATATAATATAAGATATTTTATTAATAAACAAAACTTTATATATCATTTCTTTTTTCATTTCTCTCTGTATAGCAATAAATTCAATTATTCAAGATTTATTTCTAATTGAACGGGATATGTCTCATTAGAAAATAATTAAATAGAATTGCAATTGTTTTAAAAATATTTTAAATATATATTTTTTATTAGGATTTCAAACTAACTGAAAAAAAATCAATTAACTAAAAAAGTTAAAGTACACGGTCTAAAATATGTTTTGAAAATTAGTTAAAGAATAATAATTCCATAAAAAAAATTATAAATTAAAATATTGTAACTAATATTTAAATGGAAACTAGAATGTGTAACTTAAATATAATGTCATGGATCCGCGTCACAGCGGCATAAACAACACTTTATCGTTGTTTAGTTATCGTCAATCGTTATTGACGAAATACTAATTATTATATTAATTACAACAATCTCAATACGAAAACCCAATAATGCAATTAATATTATTTTTTGAGGCCTGTCGTAGCGCAGTGGCACAAGCGTGTGCTTGTTACCGACAGGTTGTGGCTACGATCTCCACTTGAGGAAATGAAATATTTAATATTTTTAATTTAAATATTTAATATTTTCAATTTAAATATTTAATATTTTCAATTTGAATATTTAATATTTTCATTTTAAATATTTAATATTTTCAATTTAAATATTTAATATTTTCAATTTAAATATTTAATATTTTTAATTTGAATATTTAATATTTTCAATTTAAATATTTAATATTTTCAATTTGAATATTTAATATTTTCAATTTGAATATTTAATATTTTCAATTTAAATATTTAATATTTTCAATTTGAATATTTAATATTTTCAATTTAAATATTTAATATTTTCAATTTAAATATTTAATATTTTCAATTTAAATATTTAATATTTTCAATTTAAATATTTAATATTTTCAATTTGAATATTTAATATTTTCAATGTAAATATTTAATATTTTCAATTTAAATATTTAATATTTTCATTTCTTCGCTCTGGTAACAAGACAAAAGATACTACAATCGTGTACTATGACGGATGGACGTATAGTTCCTTACAGCTCTCATAAATGCGGATATGATTTTTGGAAATATTATATTTCACGCTTATAATAAGCTCGCGTTTTCAATTGATTTGTCGGTGGAGGCGTCGTTAATTCAAAAATGATTTTCCGTTTATGATGAAAAAGTTAAGAATTAAATAAATATTAGTGAAAGTTACGACTACGATTCTATAAATATCAATAGTTTTATAAAAGAAAAATAATCTCTACGCGAATATATAAAATTAAAGTTGCTTTGCATAGCACATAACTAAAGTCTGTAGGAAATTGAAACGTTAAAAAACTTAATAATCAGCTGTGTTAATACAATAAGCGATAGCAGACATCGCCGTATCACATTATTTATGATAATTTAGTTATTAAAAATACCAATTTGCCTTACAATTCTCACGAGTCAGTATATGTTACAAGTATATATCCACAGGGAATACCGGTTAATTATTGATACAAAATTCAAAATTCATAAAAAAAATCATTATTTTTTTTACTATTTTCAAAGTGTTATTTCACACTTATGAAAAATATTTATTAATATAAAAAGCATTAATGATCTTAAATTCAAATAATTAATTCTTATTGAAATATCTTCCATCTTCAAAAATACTGACAAACTATTACTTTCATACTGTACATTCAATAGCAGCTGGTGCCACATGTTAGGGTTTCACCTGGTTGCATCATGTGTTGCATATTTATTACGAAATACTTAAATTGTTTATTGTCAGTCAATAGCTCACAGCAATATATGTGAGACATTAATTCAATTAAACTATATTACAATTAACTATACCGATTTAACTTGTGATTTTCATTATCTGATTGCATTACATGTAGTATCATGCGTGAATTTAATATGTAATATAATTTTAATGAACTTACTAAATTTAAAAGCGTTTCAAAGAGGCGCGGGTTCAAATCCCGCTTTGTTTAAAATTTTTATACGCTTTTAAATTTAGAAAGTTCTTAAAATTATATTACATATTAAATTCACGCAGAATACAATATGTAATATTGCATTACAGTTAATGAAAATCACAAGTTAAATCAGTATAGTTAATTGTAATATAGTTTAATTGAATTAATGTCTCACATGTATTGCTGTGAGCTATTGACTGACAATAAACAATTTAGATATTTCGTAATAAAAATGCAACACATGATGCAACCAGGTGAAACCCTAACATGTGGCACCAGCTGCTATTGAATGTACAGTATGAAAGTAATAGTTTGTCAGTATTCTTAAAGATGGCAGACATTTCAATAAGAATTGATTATTTGAATTTAAGTTCATTAATGCTTTTTATTGCCCTATATATTACTTGTATTCAACTTCCACTGTGTTTCTAGAGGCCTGTTGTGACGAAGAGGCAGGTGGTGGGTTCGATTCCCACCCGAGAAAGTGAAATATTTTATATTTTCAAATAAATTATTAAATATTTTCATTTCTTCGCTCTGGAAACACGGCAAAGCGCACCGTTGACTCACCATCTGGTCCAGCCGCCGGAAGTCTTATCCTCTCCCTTGGACGTAAAAACGGTTTTGTAGATGACAATGCTGATAATTAAAAGAACATATATATATATATATATATATATATATATATATATATATATATATATATATATATATATATATATATATATATATATATATATATATATATATATATATATATATATATATATATATA
>DWMZ01006898.1:0-10088 GCA_018249855.1 Eueides tales michaeli
TCTTAACTAAACTTCACTATTACAATGATTCTTTCCTTAAATATAATAAGTTGGTGTTCAATTATTTTTTTATTATTATGTTTATAGATGTATTCCGCAGTTAGCAGGATAGGCAAAGTGGACCTTACGTTTAGACACTTCCAACTGTTAACCAAATTGTTTGACCATCTCGTGTTGAGAAGCGAAACTGAAAGGCGCGTTTTGTCTTGGGATCGGAACAAGAAACGGTCGTACTGTGTGTATGTTGTGTCGTACTGCTACCTCTTTATGTCTAAATATAAAAAGTGGATGAAGATTATAAATCCGAAAAATTCTAAAACAATTTTATCATTGATGTTTCATCTCGTTATAATCCTTTTCCAGTAGCTTCGAATAAACGTAATTGACTATAGCTTAAGTTGTTGTAACAAAAGTTAAAAAAACTCGACTATAACTACTAAAAATAAAAAAGAAACATATGTAAGTATACTCTAATGTATATTTATTTAGAAACTATGTAAGCTTGCCTTCGATTCCTATTTATTGACTACTACTTAATTTAGTTGTTTGTTATATAGCTTATATAAAATAGTTATATTTTGCGCCGTGTGATTCCGGCTTAGAATAGGATCACCCTGGTACTGATGGTGTCGTAAGAGGCGACTAAAGTACGAGTGGGAGAGTCACGTTGTCAGCAATGGCAACACGCATGGGCTGACTCGACCGGATTGTTACCACCCCCGGCATTTAAAACCGGCGTTAAGTAGTGACCTTGGTCACTGCGTTTCGCATTGGGTAATGCCGGGCCCCGGTGCCCATCCACCTTAAAGACCGGCAACGCTCCTGTAGCTCCTCTGGTGCTACACGGGGCCGTGGGCGGCGGTGATCACTTACCACCAGGTGACCCGTACGCTCGTTTGCCGTGTCTTTTCCATAAAAAAAAAAAATATTTTCCAAAGTAAATAAACTTGTTATGAAAAGATTATTGTACCTGCTTAAATCAATTGTATATAAAGAATAAACAGAAAAATAAACATTTCACCGTAATATTAAAGACACGATTATTAAAATGCAAATTATTATTTATTATCTTATTTAAATTTGATTATTTAGAAATCATTTTCAATCACCTATTTGATACTCCGCAAAGTTCTTAAGAATAAAAATATTAGCCAGACCGTTTATTTGTCAGATCGTTGCAATTACGAATTTTTAATATATCATTAAAGCATTTGGAAGAACAAAAGTCCTTGTTACTTAAGATTAAAGTAATAAATAATTTGACACAAAGGTAATCTACTCGAAATAGTTTAAAAGCGATGAAGTATAATATAACAATAATCGAACTGCACCTATACCTAAATATATGTATAATTAAATACAGAATATACGGCAAATTGATTTATATTAAAAAAGATGTTTAAATTTCAAGACCTACCCGTCATAAAATCACCTGATTTTAAATTTATATATATTTACAAAACATGCTATATTTTATTACTTACAAAAAATGTTATATTTTATTACTTTCTAAGTTATTTTATCGGCTTACACTAAGGACATTCCTTTGTAATATAACAATAGGAAAAGCACTTATCCGCGTTGTGTTAAAATGTGATCCCCGCCCGGAGCTCGGTTTCACGCAACTATTCGCCTTTCCACGCCGCGTCTCGATACAAATGTAATTTCTACAAATCAATGGGTACGGCTTATCTTTCTATAGCATTTTCTATTAATAAATAGTTTGCGACTATTCAGTCATTCGATAAAAGATGAAAAGTTTTAAAACTTACATATACAATATAGATATAAATTGATCTCAACCGATGTGATATTTTGTGTTTTTATATAGATAGTAAGCAGAAATAGGTATGTAGGAAATTTATTATGAAAGAAAGTTAAAGAACAGATTGATGATTGAACAAGGGTAAGGTATATTCCAGTTTGGGAACTCCAAAAGAAGTCGTGATCTGGTTATTTTTAAAGTAAAGGTATCCAGGCATTATTTTCCTGTATAGTTAACAATTATTAGGAAGCCAACTATATTTTTAGTGACTTTTTTCTCTATATGTCTATATTCTTCGCTAAGCTTGTTATTCTTTTTTTTATGAATAAGACACGGCAAACGAGAGTAAGTGTCACTTGATGGTAAGTGATAACCGCCGCCCACGGCCCCGTGTAACATCAGTAGTAGATACAGCGTTACCGACCCAATGTAGCCTTAGAATAGAATTTTGTAATTATATGCAACTTAAAATTATAAAGGTGATTACAGCTTTGATTATTTCAGGCAAGTAGACTTATTACCTATTTATCCGAAGTTTTTAAAACATTTTTAATTTAATTTAATATCAAGCATTTTTGAATCGTCCTATGAACACCGTAACAGTCGTAGAAGTGAAATAGTCGTAGCTACTAGCTCAGATATGTTTCGGTGACAAGCCGGCAATAAATTCTCTTGTTAGTAAATTGACAATTAATATTCACTATTTTATATGAAGTTACTTCTTTTTTTTAGTCTAGTAATATATTTTAGACCCATATTGTACCCTATACATAGCTACTATCCTATTGTTAAGACACGAAAAGGAGATTCTACACTTTAAGTCCATTTGTTTACGAGTTGACTCGAAAGCAACACCGGGCTACGTTGATACGTTGCTAATTTTTAATTTTAATATTTTCTACCTAGTCCTAACCACTAAAGGGATAAGCAAGGATAGCACAACATTTTTTATATGAAAAAGCTCTTAGATTACGTGTAAACTATCAACAGCTGAACCACAGTGGTGGTCTAAACTGCATTAAATATTCCCAAATATGTAATACAAACTTGTATAAGCCAAACATGCAGAATTTAATTTAGCGTTGCAGGCGAAGCCTTTTATTTATCCTCACTAAGCACGCCAAACTACTTTTGCTTATTATAATGTTCAAACTTTGTTCGAGTTTTTTATTTGTTATTTACATTTGTATGGGAAATATGTATATATTTTTTTATTTTTTTCTTAGTTTCACGCTTAATCCTCTTATTAACCAGAATATAAGCAGGGAACTGAATAAATGAATGCATACCATTGATACAAATCGATAGTGAACAAGTACAGTAAATGACATTTAAGTTCCCTGTAATTCATTTTATAATAACTATAGTTAGCGGCACAGGTTCGATTCTTATTTGCGGGGATGAATAATGTTCGTTTCCTCCCTCAAAAAACAAACAATGTTTCGATAGTTAATTAATGAGTTATTAACTGACCGTTTAACTATATCTGTAGGTAAATTTATAAAAATGTAAACCTGATTCTTTATGTTCCATGAGTTCTTACTGTACTGCAGAGAATAAAAACGCTGTATTCTTCTATATTATTTACGATACACCGAATTTCTGTCATGACTATTACTTTTTATTTGATAATACTTTATCCAATTCTACTATTCTTTCGTGAGACAGCACAATTCTAACGTTAAAGGTTAATATAAAAAGTTGATACTTTTCCCTGTTTAAAAGTTTTGCATGCTATTTTGGTAAGCTATCTTTGGAGTTCTTTCCACAGTGACCAGCCGGCTTTTTATGGAAATTTTATGGCTCTACTAAAAATACAACGCGTTGCGCTGATTCCGCCAATACATAATTACTTAATAAACGGTAAGTAGAAATTAAGTGTCTTGATACTAGGTTATCTGTGTCTATCTTACAGCCAGACGTCCCACTGCGCCACGATGACCCAATAAGTAGTTAAAACTACTATTCAAAAAAATTCTAAAAAATGTGCGATTTCTAGATAGAATGTACTTTTTGCTTCAGTCTACTCTGATATATGAAAATAGATTTAAGCTAAATGTAAAAAAACGGTGAAATTTTCAAAAAAATCAAATTTAATTTCCATGTGACCTGCTTAAATAAAATGCTAGTGCGTACTTCAGTATGAACATATTGGAACTAAAAGTAATAATTAACCGTAAATAATACTGAAAATAAATACTTAAACTTAAATCACTAAAAGCTTTCGAATTATTAAAATGATATTCATTTGGTTTTAATAAATTATGAGCTTTCATTAAATTTACTTATAATGCAGAATTTGATCAGTTTTATTGAAACGAGTGGATAAAACTTCGATCGAGTTTCAATAAAAGTCATATATTTAATGAAACACACAGACTCTTCTGTGATAATATTTTGACAGAGCTATGTACCTTTTATCTTATTATACTTCAAACATATTGTATGTACATATATCGCCAAAATGGTTCAGCGAACGAGTCCACACCTATTAACTGTTATGAATATATATTAATATAAACTGTTTCATAATTGTAGGTTCGATTGTCACTTACGAGAATGAGTTATCTTACTCTTTTGAGCTGGTGAGATAAAATGCAACATTGAGTACCACCGTTCAAGCGAGAGCGGAGTATAGAGTATCTTACCGTTAACTCGGTACTGTCTGCTATACGCAAGATACAGCGTCCACCGTGGTGGTGAGTTGACGGTGCTTGTAGATTCAACTCACACTCGCAGGAATGTTATGTTTCTAATACGCATTTTTAATGTTGTACTTGAAGGTCCCTGATCTTACAAAACAAAACACAGCGTTGAGCTTAATCATTCAACAGTCCAATACTTTAAACGGGAAAACCAAATAAAATGTCCTAACACTGTATTCTCTGCACTCTGCTATACAAGATAAGCTGAAGAATGTTGGTATTGCTATAATAGTGAGATGACACAATATATTTATATTAGCGATGTAAACAAGCGCCGCGTTACATGAAGTCTTGTTAACAAGTACGTTGTATCTACAGTTACCCACCGTGTGTTCATAATTATTCTCTGCTGTTACATACTTTAAGTTCTACGCTATGGATATGTAATAATGAGGATATGTCAAGGTGAGTATAATAAGGTCTTTTAACATAACTATAATAACATAATCTTAAATAAGTCTGATTGGTCTATAAGATATAAATATATATGTAATACGCTTACAATAGCTGATATTTTGTAACACGTTGTTGAGTGAGCCATGGGCCAAGTTTTATATCACTCTGTATTTGAAAAAACAACTGTTTGCGCTAAAAGTGGAGTAACGAAACATTTCTCATTTGTAGCAACGTCTGCATGTCATTTTAATAGAGAGAACCGTAGAGTAAAGAAATTCCGTTTCCAATATTCTGCTGTACATTCTGACTCTTGACAGACTGACGGTTGTAAATAGAGTGTTATAAAGTATAATATTTAAAAACGTTATCAGACTCTAAATATGACTTTTGTTGGAAAGATTCCTTTGGGAAATTAAATGTTTTAATTTCCTCGCTCTAAGACGAAGCGCGGTGTTAATCCACCACGTTACCTTAAAATTGGCGATTTATAGAAATGTCTTTGCGGTAGGTTAACTTTTACTTTTTGATAATCTTTAGATAAAAAAAATCCTTATATACCAAATGTAAATTTTCTAATATATTGAAGTAAAGGAGAGACTCCACAGGATGTACTTAATACTGATTAACTTGAAATTAAATAATAATACTTCTGAAACTTTTGTGAAATAAGTAAAATGTATTTTTTATTTTCAATTTAAGGTACCTTTTTTTGTTTAAGGTAAAACTTATAACTAAATAATAGACAATTATGTGTCTTTTATACCGAAATATATAGATAAATAGTTTTAATAAAAATAATAACACACAACGTATTTATTAAGCTGCACTGTTTCTAAAAATATGTTCGTTCAATTTTTGTTGTTTTTGCAACAAATTATAGTTACACGAACATTTATATAACATCGTAAAATTCTGTTAAAAAGGTATTTTTTAGGAAAATGTTATTTGTATTTGCTTAACATTGTAATATTATTTTTTTTTTATCTAAATAAAAAAGCAAAAACTATACAATGAAATATCTAGAAATATATTTTTTTACTACTTCTTCTCTCCGGTACGGATTAATGGTAACCTCTACTGTGTCTAAGTTGGATACTCTACCAATATAAAAATTGATTAAAATTTTGTTGAAATTTATTTAGAAATAATTTTGGGTCCCTTATTGATTTTTAACTCAAGCCATAAGCTAAAAAAGTTCATTTGTTGAAAGTATTAACCTCAATCAACGTAGCATAGCGTAGGCGAAAAGTAATTACGAATGGCAGCATGCTAATATATGTAAGACGCGTCGTCAAGTGATCCCGTGTGTCTCATTTGTATGACAAACGTTACGAGACCTACCTTATTACCTTAAAGTGTGTTTTTATGATGACAGTTTGTGTTTTTCACGTAGAAAATTGTATATTACCTCCAGTATGTTTACAAAACGTTCAGAATATAAATTGTAGCTTTAAAATTTTAATAATAATACTAACAGACAATTCAAAATACTCTGACCGATTTGCTGCCCAGACTAGAAATATAATATGTTGTATGACAGAACTTAACGCCTCATAGAACAAAGAGCGGCATTGAGCTCCGCTACTAAGCACACCTAGTCTTGAAAGTTTCGCAAAACGTTGATTACGGAGTGTCTTTATACTAACAATGCTTAAGTTTTCTCTACCTATTATGCTATAACATTGTTACAAACTGAAAATATAATAATAAAATTTCTGAGAAAAATTACAATTCAAGGCGGGATCATTGAAACAATAATTGTGGGCCTCTGCGTGTGTGTATGTTAGTATGCATGACGAAAATCAACGCCGTGAGTTATTTTGTTACCAGTGGGGAGCGAACCCGGGGCCGTGGTGCCTAATGTGACACGTTGTCCCGCTGTACCACTATAGCTATCGAGCGCAGCATTCATCATTAATGAGACCACGGAAAGGAATAAATATAGTATTTACTAGTGAGCAATATACAAGCAATATATAAATTACATACAAAAGTTTTGTTAATAATCTTAAACGTGTTTTAACTAAATCATAATTACGATTATAATGAAATATTTATTAATTTATTTAACGAAAGTAACAAAACATACACCTAATTGAATATTACTGTAGAATATATTATTCTTAAAACGAGTGAAACTTTGAAATAGACTTAAATTTGAGTATGAGTTAATCATTTTTAAGGAAGTTGACAAATATCCGGTAGGCCCCGTCCCCGCTCGTCGCCGCGACTTAGACACTAACTGATTGCTTTGTAATTAATTATCTCTATGTATCCAGTATAAACAATTTCAAAGTTTTCTTTTGTTTTATTTCTGTATCTTATAGTCCAGACTAAATTAGTTTTTGGTAATAAATATTTGCAAGTCGTACGTTACCCTCATGAATAAATTAACACGTATATTTGATTTCTCATACGAGTACTCGTAGCTTCGAAAACTAGTTCTACAGTTCCATTTCATTACATAATAACCATTAAAGTTCTATATTACTTGTTATATATATATTTAGTTAGTTTCTTTCTATATTTTTAATATAATGATAGTTGTTATCGCACATTTCAAATATTAATATAGTATAGTGCTTCAACTACATATTTCTAACACAGGCTCAAGGTTTTATACGAAATTTTAAAGAATAATTTAATAATATTACAAAAAGCTTATTGGATTAAACGTGACGATTTTAGAATTTACTACGGGATTAACTAATTAATTTATATATTTATTTTATTTTTTTTTATATCACATAACCCATTTATCAAGAATATTCAGTTCAGCAATATTATATATAACAAATATTGATTTTAGTTTTGTAAACAGACTGATGATTCGTCGCATTATTTCCAGCCGTCTCACATAAAAAGTATTGTTGATGCTAGTTATATTAGTAAGTTAAAGTACTTATTAGTTTTAGGCTTAGCCGCCGTATTTTGTGATAGTTGTATTAGTGTTAAAATCATTCTTGTTTACTTATAAAACTCTGAAAAAGTTAAAAAAACTCTGTGCCACGAAAAGTAGTAATTAAAAGTATAAAAAAGCTGTATAATGAAACATATATTCCAGTAGTAACATTCCCAGCCGGTTCATTTCCCAGCAATATCCGTCGCTTCCGCTTAATATTGCCGCTATACACAGTAATATATATTTTATGTGTACTATTCATAAGTAATGAAGGTGATCAATACTGTATATACATATAAGTATTATAAGTATGAAAAGTTCAGAAGTCGTCGAAGTGCACCAACACAATGACTATTATCTCCACCCGAAGGAATGACTATATTTTAGCTTCACGCTGTATATGTGGAAGGTAAATGATAGCATTTTCCAGTTTTTACAGAACATTTTTTGCGATACATTGAGTTATCAGAGCGGAGAATATGAAAATAATTAATTTCCTCTAATGGGAATCGAATCCACAACCGTCACGATTACAATCAGACAGCCTCAATATTAGACAATTTGCTTAACATATAAACATAAAACATTTAATTTATATGTTTCTTTAACTTTCTTAAAAAAATTATTAAAATGAGATTCTGACTTTACACAAAATTAATATTTCATATTATATATTATATATAAACGCTGAAAGGGTACTCCCTCAGGGTAAGGGTCCTTACTACCTCAGCTTTGTCGAAGAGCGAGTCTTAAAGGATTGAGTTATCAATGTGAAACATTTAAGCTTTAATTAAGTAATATTTGTTATAAAAAATATTATATTCAAAATATAAGCGCCGTTTGTATTATTGAGGCTTTGTTAATCTTAAGTTCATAAAAAATATATATGGATTTTGGCTGGCTCTTCTGGAACTTTGTTATTAATCTTTATTTTATTTAAAATTGTTGCTATTATTATGAAGTATGTATCATATTATAACTATTTTAAACCTACTAAATGAGCATTTATAGTTAACTCTTACAAACCTCTACTAACTTATTTACATATGTAACTTCGATACAATGCACAGTATACTAAAACCAGAATATGTAAAGTCGCCGTAAATCTGTCGACGGCCGCCATACGTTTGCTGATAGTCGCACCGTTCTTTGCAACAGTTAACTAACGCGAGATTTAATTCTGTTTCCACTTAGTATTACCTAATATTACATACATATCCATGATTACGCTGGTTTGGAAACATTACTGCTAAGATTTTTCTGCCTTTGTTACGTTGCTCGACATAATGTGAAGCTACGCAAGACAAGCTGTCAAGAAAATTTTACCCTAAGCAAATAGAGCCTGATACGCACTCATTCACTGAATGAGTGCGTATGAGGCTCTATTCGCATAGTATAAAATAATTTAAAAGGACATTATTTTTTTTATTTTACAGCAATTGATTGAATTCTTAGCTTTGAACAGGAAAGGAAGAAAAGGCCAAATGCAAGAAGAGCAGCGTAAATAGAAAAATATTCTACTAATTTCCTGTTTGATTTCCATCAACTGAATACAAAAGCAAGCAATGTATTTTGTACAATGTGAATAAAACACCATTGTATCTACACCAGTCTACAGCGACCTCTCAAGGACAGTAACGATGCACTAAAAGATTCTTGGGAAAAGACATTATCTTATTAAAAAAAAGTAAATCTATTATTTTCTTGCGCTCTTGTGACGATCTTGTGCCATTGTGTATTTTGTTTTATAGAAAAAAGCCAGCAAATTCAAACTTTTTCGCGAATTATAAGGGAACCAACTGTTTAGACAGTCCCTTTTTAACTGTCCGTTGAATTTTGAGATATTGTTGAGAGGTGGAACTAAGCGCCACCTTTCTTATCAAAAAGACATCAGCATCAAACATCGGCTTTTCGACGCTTAAAATGGAGTCATATTTAACGTAGACACCATTATTACTCAGTTACGAGTGAGAGGTATCAGAGTGTATATGTTGGTAGTGAATTTATTATTCATAGGGATATTATTTTATTAAATTCCTTTATGCGTTATTTAATTGCGATAGTAAAAAGTTATTTTACTCTTAAATATCTGTAATATTCATTTGATTACATATAAATTTCTTTAAGTAATAGGAAGACCAGTAGTAAATCCTACTGCTTTCCTGTTTAAAGTTCTAGCTTTTCTTATTTTCGCCTTAAATATATATATATATATATATATATATATATATATATATATATATATATATATATATATATATATATATATATATATATATATATATATATATATATATATATATATATATATATATATATA
>DWMZ01006899.1:0-10087 GCA_018249855.1 Eueides tales michaeli
GAGAGAACTTAGTGTTAAGACACTCTTATACCAAATAACAGTTTATATAGTGAAAAAATCTTATAAATACGTACAATATAAATCTATATTCGTTTAATTATATCTGTGACTTACATGTCTTTCTCTCAATGTCGTCAGCCCGCGTCCCTTGTGTCCCTTAATCATTATTATTAATGCAAATTGATATAGAAATATTTTATAATATGCTATGCTATATGAAACGGAAGTTACCTGAAGACAAAACAATTTCTTATTATTAGTCAAAAAATATAAAATTAAAGTATTATTTTACCTGCACATCGTAACCCGGGCCGAAGCGTGGGCTGAGGTCCCCTGCTGTTAAGACACTCCGTTACGAAAATGCCTCCTAATTTTTAAAATATTGCTTTTCGAGGATAGAAAATCTAAGCTGGTGCTTTGTCTTTTTGCCAGAGCAAGAAACAATTCATTTGCTCGAACATCAATTAAATCTACAACCGTGTCATAGTATATATGCTTGTTATAAAGTTGATAATCTAGAAGTAATTTATATTTTTTACAGCTTCACGCTGTATCCCGCACATGGCAGTGTAAGCTTGGGAATCTAGTGTTAAAACACTCCGTTCTACTTCCCCCTTTCCGCCGAATTTGAGGCATTGTATGTTGAATAATGATACTCAACGCTGCGCTTTGTTTGTTACTATAGCAAAGGAATAAAAACATAAATATTTCATTATATATTTCATTTCCTCGACTGGCGAGCCCCTACACCACGTTATGCCTCAAAATCTGTATATTTTTTATTCAATAAAACTTGAACCTTAAATTAACCCAGCAAGTAAAGTATAATACTTATTCTTAAAATCTTCAAAGCATTTATTCCTTAAGCTTGTGCAATAATGAAACAAAACTCATTTTTACCTAAATTCATATAAAATTATAACACGACACGAACAAATCCATATAAATTTGAACCCCGAACAATTTATAAGTCCGAAATTCTCCTGTAAACATTCATATACTTTTCCAAAAATGAAGGAACATTTGTCTTCAACGTTTCGCCCTCACGAAATCAACGAGAACTTTCCAACTAACACTTCGAACAGTGGACTTTCATGGAATTAAATTAAAATGTTACAATTTATGGGGTGGGGTGGGCGTCATAAATTTCTTCACCTAATTGGCTTCGCCGAGTTGCTGCCACCGTAAACTCTTTTACAGCTCAATTGCGCACTTTATTAAATAGTATTGTTTTGGGCCGTGACTATGTCTAGATAAATGGAGAAGATTGATCTATGTATGAATTTTAAATATCTTGTCGCTTATATTTTTGTACGTAATCATGTGAGGGTGATCGTGAGGGCTGTGGGTTTGATTGCCACTCAAAAAAAAAACATTGTTTTCGTTTTATTTGCTCTAGACAATACTATATAACACGCAATGTTTTCAGGATTTAGCAGGAAGTGAGGAATGAAGAGTACACCAAAATATATAATTTTAACCTGCATCTCATGCATATCTTCGAAGCACTGTGATAAAATAAGCTGTGCTATTAATAGTAGTATTTAATAATTATATCAACTGACTGCAGTAGATATAATTATTATATCAAACTTCCATCAACGATTTATTAGTTGCTTCCCATACTGACCTAGATTCTCGCAAAATGAGTTTACTGTATCTTGTTCTCTAGTGGGTTTTGAGACTTTAATTTTTTTATGAGTGGTGGTAGAAAAGTGGTAGTACCAACACAGTGGTAGTACAGTTAATAAACTTATCTCATTAAAATGTGTCAATCAATGATATTCAAATTGCTCGTGGCTCTTGATTGCTTGGACATAGAAACTTGTTGTATTTGTACTCTAAGGAACCATAGACCAGAATATGTGATATCAACTTCAGCTTAGTTTCTGAACGCAATCTCGAGACAAATAGTCTTGAAATACAGACAGACGGTTGACAAGGTGACCCTATAAGAGTTTAATATTTTCCTTGTGAAAGAGAAGGAACCCTAAAATATATATTAATTTGAGTTTTTCTGCACAAAAATTAGCAAAATATAAATATAAAAATATTTTTCCTCATTTCTTTATTGCCCATGATCTTGACTTCACGATAAAGTAAACCAAAGCCCACTTGAGGCACACAAAGCTACACGATTATATAATAATATAAAACGCTTGAGATGCGCTAAAAAAATATCTCGCTAATACAAACTCAAGCTACGCTGAAAACACAAAAGAAACAGATTCAAGTGCTGCGACAGAATTAAAATTTTTCAACGTCTCATTGAGACAAAATACAATTTGTACTGGAAAATAACACCACCTCAGCTCCAAGAGTAATCCAATTATGTGAAGTAACAAACAAAGAAAGCACGTCTAAGAGATTGTACAATCTGAGGAATTACCGGACTAGATTATTGAAATAAGTGTCTGAAAATTACTGAAGATTTCATTCAATCTTTAAGTTTCTTTAAAATATGCATGACAAAAATATATTTTTGGTAAAGCTTATATAATTTATTGCGATAATATAGATTATTATATTAAATGTAAAGACATTCTAAATTAGTACGAAAACGTTGGATTGTTATTGCACTTTTAACTATGATAAAGTTCAGAGGGCGTCGTGGAGCAGGATCAGAAGAGCGTGACTGTAAGCTGACGATAGTGGGTTCGATTACCATTTACGAATGATTTTTTTTTCTCGCTCTGGTAACAAAGCAAAACGCGACATTGATTTCCGCCACTTAGCACACAATATCTCGAGAATCTGACGAAAATCGTAGAGCGAAAGTGTTTCGACGAGAGTAAAGTGTCTTAACAGTTTTATATTTTCTATGTTCTCTGTCTAATCTACTGTACAAAAAGTGGAGAACAAAGTGTGTAGATATTTATTTTTTAGTCTGTTCTACTAAATCAGGAAAACTTGGAGAAGGAAAAACATATACAATAACCGTTTAAAGTTATGTTTTTGTTAAAGTAATTTTCAGTATACTGCTAAAATATATTTGTGTACTTAACAAAAGTAATTATTTAAAGCAGTTATACAAAAGATTGTCTTAATTGTTTGACTTTATTCATAAATTTTGTTCCATGTATGTAGTACTTTCTAAAAATGTTGTTCAAGACTATATAGTATACAAGCTGTACTCCGCAACTTCGTTTAAGTATAGCTTGAGGCCTATTATGGCGCAGGGCCACTTGTGTGTGACTGTAAACGCGACAGATTATGGGTTTAATCCCAACACGAGGAAATTATATATTTAATATTTCCAAATAAAATAATAATTGTTTTGATTTCTTTGCTTTGGTAACAAGGCAAAAACACGACGTTGGGTTCCGATACTCAACACGCAATGCCTCAATATCTGCGGAAAGTTGGGAACGGGATGGAATGTCTTAACACAAGGTTCCCAAGTTCCCTCTGATTACCCTTTCTTATACGGGATACTGCGTGAAGCTGAAAAAAAATATAGATATAACCCTGTTGGCGCAGGGACACTAATATGTCACTGTAGCGATGGCTGTGGCTGCAATATCCAAATAAAGATTTTCGTATATTATATCTATTGAAAATCGAACCCAAAACCGTAGCTACAATCGCATGCTCTTGACCTTGTGGCAATATAATCTCAGTTATATTAATTTCATACTTTGAAAATACATGTATATATATTGCTCACTAACTATACATCGCATTTGCCTCGTTATCCATCATCCTGAAATCTAATTTGAGGGTCATTATGACTCGTTGACACTCATTAAAACCATCGCTTACTTTGTTATAAATTATAAATAGAATTGGTTTAGCGTAGCACACACACACACACACATATATATATATATATATATATATATATATATATATATATATATATATATATATATATATATATATATATATATATATTATATATATGTGTGTGTGTGTTTTTTTTATAAAAAAATATACGGTAAAACTACTAAAATAAACTCCATGTGATACACTTTTAATATTTTATGTTATTTACTATAACTGGAGAAACATTTGTCATATACATGACGTTATAGAAAAAGTTTTCCTTTGTTCTATTTATAACTCTGACTCTAGCATTACTTGTGTATTTCAACTTTAATACTTTATTTATAACATATTCTGTCTCTTTTAAAAAGTGCCTGCCTGATTAATATGATTATAGGTTCAAATTCAATTTTGGAAAAGTTGTTTGTTGCTGATAATTGCGGGATGCAGCGTGAAAGTGAAAAAATATATTTTCTAGATTTAGGAAAAGTT
Source organism: Eueides tales michaeli (assembly GCA_018249855.1). NCBI lineage: Eukaryota > Metazoa > Arthropoda > Insecta > Lepidoptera > Nymphalidae > Eueides > Eueides tales. The sequence goes on from DWMZ01006899.1 coordinate 4,258, forward strand.
GCAGCATTAAACTACGCACACTCTTGCCAAAACGCAGTAATACGAAGAACAAAGTGTCTCGACACTACTTTTCTATGCTCATTCCATAAACTTACAGAGATAACCATATTTTTTATTGTTTACATGACGATTGTTACTTCGATTCCAACGAGACTAAATTATTTTTCTCTTCTCGCTCTGGTGAAATAATGCCTAGTTGTGTGAGCCTCTTAGTTCGCAATGACTAGAGGAATGGTAACAAGATCCGGAACGGAGTGTTTAAACACTATATGCCCACTTTCTATCCAGCGATATGCGTAAAAGAAAAAAAAATCATAAATTTAACACGCATGAATGAATATCAACCTTAGCAAAAAAAAAATATTTAAAATAGCTTTTTATAACTAAAACTGTTATATATATTTGAATTTTGTCACACAAACATTACGCTCCATTAAAATTCACTCGTGACTATGTACTAGCGTTTTGTTTCACATTTTATATGTGCAGGTCCACAGACATCCGTTCATTTTATGCTCCGTTCAATTAAATGTGAAGCTGCGAAAAAAAAAATTAAATTGTTTTTATTACCTATATTTATCAAGTCAACTCAACTTTGTTTAAGCGGAGATTTTGGTCCCAAAAAATGTGTAAATAAAAGTGTTATTCCTATAATTTATATTCATATAAAATGATAATGTGAGTTCTGAATCTAGTACAAATATTTACCAAATAAACATTTAATACTATTTATTATACTTGATTTAGTTAGGAAAATTTTTTCTTCGAATTTCTTTTATATAATCTTTTGCAATCCATAACTTTGCGCATACGTGCTGTATAAGCTTTTATTGAACTGACCGTGTTAGTTTGTTTGTATGCTAGTGTCGTTAGTATGAAATCTCGCCAGGATCAATTTGATCCACTTTTCAGTTTCTTTTTCCTAATAGGCTCCTAATGGGCTGAAATTCAGATCTAATGACGATTAAAATTACAAATAATCAATATTTTTGTTCATTTAAAATGGCCGCAGCAACAAAACATCAAATAAAAGAACATCAAGAAAAAATGTTTAGAGACTGCAGATGGAACCAGAAGCTAACCCAAGGTACTTTTAAACAAAAAAAGGTTGACAGGCCGTATTTGGGATCGTTTAATTTGTTTTGGTAAGCAGCTGGTGTTTGAATAAAATAATATAGAGCACCTGAAAATTGAGTGGCCGGAAAAGTCACATTGCCATAATGATGAAACTAGCAGGTTAATAAGGATAAAAAACGAAAAAACATATGTTTTTTTATAAAAAATATTATTCTCATTATATACCTTAACTAATGAATAAAAACTTAGAAAAGTTGCAACTAATATTTTTTTACATTTTAATTTTATATTCCACATTTCTTGAGTTCCTTTGCTCGTAGCGTCTCAAATTCATAGGTAGGCGGAGAGAGGAGTGTCTTAACAATATTATTTATCTACCTTCTCAGTCATTAACAAAATAAACCAAGAAACAATGAAAGATTCATATTATTCATACCACTATAAATTTAACTATAACAGACTACGATAGAAACAAATTTATGTAAGTAAGAAAATCATTAATTCGTTGCGGGTGTACTGTCTAATAATAAATGCATATTATGCTCTTAAGGGCTTAAAGTTTACTGAACGTCTCTCCTGCAACTTAGATTACCTCGCGTATGGAATTATGTTAAGCTTATATTTCGTTAGACTATATTATTCAAAATAACAATAACAATTAAGACCGTAGTGGCATAGCACGTGAGTGTAAATGCGAGAGTTATGGGTTCGATTCCCGTTCGGGGGAATAATCATAAATTTGTTTTTGGTAATGACGCAAAGCACGTAATGATTTCTGCTGCTTAAATAAAAAATAGTGAAAATAGATAAGGGAGTGTCTGAACACTAGGCTCTCTCTGCCTATCTTATATGCAGGATACAGTGTGAAGCTGTACTGCAAAAAGTTGTACAAATGCGGTGAACATTTGACAAACAACTAACTGTAAATGTGATAGCAAATTGTTTATGGAAGAGTGATTTTTTTCCTAAAAGTGTAATTTTCATTTTCGAGCTATAGTGAGACAAAACTCAGCACTGATTTTCGTTTCTTTAAGATATGACCGTAAACTGAAGGGGAAAATGTGTTAATACTAGGTATTCTCAATCCACTCTCCTAAGCATGATAAGGCATGACCCTATAAAATCGTACTTCTTCATAAGATTATACTTAATATGTAAAACAAGCAACTTGGCCTTTATTTTTTATATTTATTGTCTATGTTACTAGACTAAGACCATATACAAAAATAATGACGTGGCGTTGGATTACGTCAGCCAGCATCTATTATTAAAAAGCACGTAATATATCGCATCTCCACAGTATTCAATTTAAATATTTAATGTTTCATTTCTGGTAATAAGGCAAAGCGCGGCGTTGAGTTTCGCCACTCAACACGCAATGCCTCAAATTCGGCGAAAAGTGGGGAACGCAAGTGGAATGGAGTGTCTTAACACTAGGTTCCCTGGATCCCTCTGCCTACCCTGCCTCGTGCGGGATACAGCGTGAAGCTAAAAAAAAAGGAAATTATCTTATACTGTTATCTTTTCGCGGTACTATTTCAAGAAATACAAATTATATTATAGCATCACGGTAAAATGAAATATTTTATATTTAAGTGACATTATTAATAATAATAATAAATCTTTATACAGAAAAGCATTTTCATGGATATTATTATTATTATGACGGATGAGAGTTTTTACAAACATTAAAGTTAATAATATTAATATATTACTCGTTAATAATTCCTCGAAATCTATATAAAGCAAATATTTTACTGTGAATTCCAAATACAAAATTAAAACGAAAAATGCTATTTTTTTAAAATATATTATGACATTTTATCGTTTTCAAAATATAAATCACGGCGTTTACTTACGCAGCTAACCGCAATCATATTTTAGAAAAATAGGTTCTTACGTTTCTCTTCTCTCTTTGGTTCCGTGTCTGTGTCTTTTAGGTACACTGCTATATCATACTAATAGAATAAAGGTAAAAGTTTGTCAAATTTCACATGAAACTTTGCAGTGAAATAAATATATAGATATTTGAATAATTTAATCGGGCAAAGACTAAGTTGTTAATATATAACGAATTGTAAAATAAAAAATACATTCCTACCACGGTGCAGAGTGAAACAGTAAACACGGTGATTAAACTATAATTTACAAAAAAGCATAATTATTACAATATTTATGTATATTATATTTACGCAGGAACAAAAAAGTGTATGAAAAATATAATTTAAAAAAGCCTTCTCCAAATTAAAACCTTACCTATCCACTATATGAACGTTCCATTCAGGCGTTTAGACCGAGCGAATGTAAAAATGGCTGAAATAGCGAAATGCCACCATCATTCCCGCTCGGTCACCGCACATGCTATGTATATTATATAAGCTTTATATGAATTTGATTTTTAAATTATTGTACAATTACTTCTTACAGTAGAATCAATGTTTTAATAGTTGAATGCGCGCGGTGTTTATTTTTCAGATTCACGCTGTATCCCATACATAGCAGATTAGGCAAAGGGAACTAATATAGTGCTAAAACACTCCGTTTTGTTCCCTACTTTTCACCGAATTTTAGATATTACGTGTTGATTGGCGAAACTTAGCGTTGCATTTTGACCAGAGCTAATTAATTAACTTATTTACTTACTTAGCTATATCCCTAGCGTGGTAAGCAGAGAGAACGGAGCCCCAAACGCTACGGCCTCGGCATACCTCTTTCGCCTCGTCCACTTTCATCAACCTCCTTCATACATGTCCTCCGGGGAGTCCTCAAGGGGTTTACGTGACCCGCACCCAGTAACGTAGATATCGTGTTTCGAAGGTCGACTGAGGTCTCCCCTCCCTCTTTTATCACTCACTTTTTCATCATAAATTTTATTTACCATTCTTTCATCATTCATTCGCTCGACGTGCCCAAACCACCTAAGCACGTTTTTCTTAATTATTACTGTGACATTGTCGCTTGTGCTTACCACTCTGTGTATGTCCTCATTGGGTATACGATCAGCTAAACTGATTCATGTTTCTTACATTCTTTTTCTGTAATATCCACGTTTCGCTGCCGTACAACAGCGTCGGTACCAACACGGCATTGTGTACGGCCAAACGCGCAGCTATACTGCAGCAATACAATGCAGCTAAGGCAGCGTTAACTCTGGCAGCGATACGCCTTTTCACATCCATTTCGTATCTTCCGTCTCTACAAAACTTACTTCCCAGCCAAACATATTTAGCTAATAAATGAAAATATTTAATATTTCTTTTTCTCTAGTGAGGATCGATCCAAAAATTTTGCCTTGTTATCAGAGTGAGGAAATGAGAATATTACGATCGAGTGGGAATTCAAACCACATCTTGTTTCACGTTCGTGCCCTTGTGTCTCGACAGGCCTCAATATACAGTATAGTTTAATTAAAATAACAAATTATATGCTTTTCCCCACTATTATACATATTTACTAATATTATAAAAGTATGTTTAGTTTAAAGCACAGTCTAGACAACACTGGCTTAAATTTAAAAAAAAAAACTTTTTGTCTAGGATACTCCATTTATCAACGGAAGCTCTATCACTTCACGCTATCGTTTTGAATTTTGATGTAGACGGAGGTCGTAGGGGTCTGAGTTAGTCGGGCACTTGGAATGTGTCATGTGTCAAATACAACGTTTAGTTATTTCCACTCTAGTTATTCCATAATTAAATACTGAACTAACTGAACTGAACTGAACTATTTTCATTTAGGTAGGTAAAGTGTAAAAATATTTATAAATATATAAACGTAATTTATTCTTTTTTTTAACTTCGCTTCACGCACGTAGTGGCATGTGCGGTAGGGTAGGCAGAAAGAACTTGGGAACCTAGTGTTAAGACACTCCGATCAGTTTCTCACTTTTGGCCGAATTTGAGGCATTGCGTGTTGAGTGAAGAAACTGAACACCGCGCTTGGCCTTGTTACCAGAATCCATTCCCTCAATGAAAATATAAAATATTTCATTTCCTCACGTGGGTTTAAAAGCACAATCTGTGGGGTCTACAGACGCACGCTTGTGCCCCTCCGCCAAAGCAGGTTATATACGCAGGTTATATACGCAATGTTGGGCCAAATAATTAATTTACTGAACGTTTAGATGAGTATAGCGACTTTAATATTTCTATTACAAGATTATAAGTATTATACAATTTTAACGTATAACGTCCCTTAAACATAGATCGTGGCAACCCCTCATAATCGCATTAAATCAGTCGCTTTGAGATTTAATACCAAACGAAATTGATTACGTTTTGGTTCATTTAAAATCTTTTTTGTGTAAAATTTTTTTGATGGGCTTTTAAAATTTAAATATTAAAAGGTTTTTTAAAATAATATTTAAGTGTATAGTCTTATCTGTCTGTGAACGAGATGAATCAACTGACAGGTCTTAATGGGTTAAAATGAAAATTTTTTTTTTTTTTTACATTTAAGCCCATCAAGATTTGTCAGATCTTTGGCAGATTTTAGAAATATTTTAATTCTATGTAACTATATTGATGGTGTAGAATAACATAACTTACTTATTTTAAAGCAATATTTTTAAATCAGACAGCACACGGCGTTGAGTTTTGAAACTTAGCATTAAAGTTATCATATTCGCCTGCACGTCAATTTCTACTGATTTTGAGTTGGACGATTTTGGGAGCAGAAACATGTATCAGTGCAAAATATAAAATATATTTTATTATTTTATAATAAGCATAAAGTTAACCTTATATACTTAATT
>DWMZ01006900.1:0-10087 GCA_018249855.1 Eueides tales michaeli
AACGCAATAAACACTCCTACAACCCCAAGAAAAATTTATGCACCGTTGCCTTTTCCAAAGGGCAAAGGGTTATCTTCACTGACATAGAATCATTGGGGTGCCTTCGTGATAGAAAAATATACCTATGTTTAAATTTGTATTTTTTAATGTTATAAAGATGTGCCATATCGTATTTAGGAAAAGATTTTTCTTTTTATACATTTTTTTAGTTTCGCGATGTTTCCCGTACAGAATATGCTTTGTTTCTTCTTCTTTCTTCTTCTTTTGTTAAGAAGCGGATTTCAAGTTCATGTTTTATTTTCCTCTTAGAGCGAGGAAATTTAAGAAAGGATTGTTATGTCTTCTTCTCTCTTAGTAAATCATGAAATAATCGTAATAAAAATCTGTTACAATAATTTGATGACTTTATTTAGGTACCACCTACTACTACTTTGTAAGTACGTCACCCAGCAGGTAATTACGTTTCAATTAAAACACCGTCTGGAACGTAATAACATAAAACGAATAGCTAACTAAAAAACTGTGTAAAATAGCAATGTTTTTATATACTTTTCTTTATTTATAAAATTTATACTATGACATTATAGAAGATATAATATTCTTTTGCGTTAGCAAAAAGAAAAGAAAAACTGAATAGCTTTAAAGACCAGTCGTTTCATCGTCATCAACTTTCTTAATAGTCTTGAACACACTCTTGAATATGACCTTGCGATGATGCATCGATATGGTAAGGCCTCATACAAATTATGAGAAACATTACGTAAAAAATATACATTACAAAATTAAATACACATAACCATGGCGCAGTATGACTGGCTGAAACCTATTATTTTGGTTTTAAATCCCAATGGGGGTATATATTACCGTATTCTATTAGGGTACTAAAGCAAAATGCGTATTATGATAGAAAATATATATATATATATATATATATATATATATATATATATATATATATATATATATATATATATATATATATATTTATATATATATATATATATATATATATTTTTACTCTTTTTAAAATGTTATTCCACACTTAGGAAAGAAAGTCAGTATTAGGTATCTTAATACGTTCTCAAATATTAATAAAGAATAAAGTCAGAAAGATAAAGTCTAAAAAATTTCAGATTCAAACTACTAGAGATAAATACTCCTTTATAACTAAAATTAAGTTTTACTCAAATATTATGTATAAGTTAACGATTTGTTTCTTTATTCTTTGCCTTTGATTTACAAATTCTTTTTATTTTATAAAATCCCGCGCTGTAACGACTGAATTCTTGTTTTCTCTTCGATAAATAAAATTATATATCTATAACAAGTTGATCTGATTGTAATTGTGATTAAATATATGAAAAAAAATAGTTTTAATGACGCCGTTGTTAACAACACAGCGGCACAGTGTTTAATAGTACGCGGTGGTCTCTTGTAGAAAACAGTACGCGTGTGAACGGAGTGTCTCAACATTTAGGTCCTCTCTACCTTCCCGGCTATTTGCGGGACAGTGTGAAGCTATACTAGTAAAGTTTAAAAATTTAAAAACCCCCGATTCACTAAATCAGTACCTCATCTACTAAACTGCTCATAGTTCTTAAAATGCTATTCCGATTTTCATCAAATATAGCTATGAACCATCGCGGTAAACAAGGTGATCAAGAGACCGTACTTAAATCAATTTATTTATTCAGGAGTTACAGTGCCACAGACCAGACCCTGATATGTCAAACTTATAACACCCTCTCTTTTTGCGTCGTCCTCCTACTGTAATATATGCAGTATCTACAATAGTAATTCATTAGCTAATATAATTTCTCTAACTTGACCACGACCTTGTACTGCATAGATAACCGGTTTTAGCCGGTTCAACGAGCTTCAATCGATCGCTTTGGCTATAATATCGCGTCTGTGTTGCTTTTCCGTATTGGATTTTTTGTAGCTTCATGCAATTGCGGTTTATTGTTTTCCTCGAACTCAAATTAACGTTGAGTAACGCTTGATTAATTTACTTGCTTTGATAAATTTAAATGGTTCTGATTATTATTATCTTCTTCGTCCTATAGGTAAGTTAAGCAATCAACCCCCAAAGTCAGTCCTGTCTCTGGCTACATAAAATATACTTAACAATATATGAAAAGTACTAAATTTAAAATACTTAACAATATATGAAAAGTACTAAATTTAAAATACTTAACAATATATGAAAAGTACTAAATTTAAAATACTTAACAATATATGAAAAGTACTAAATTTTGAATTTTTAAATTTAGTATTTTTCTTTCCCAAGTGTGGAATAACACTTTAAAAATAGAAAAAATATTTAATAAACAGCATTCTCTCTTGCCAAACGATAATTATAATTATCTTTGGGTAGCAGAAATTTGTAAAAATCTCCATACAGAGATGCTAGCAACATAAATAAGTTGTAACAAGCGTATAAAAATTTCGACGGAGCTTGGTGAGGACGGATGGCTTAATGGTCAGACGGTTATCAAGAGGCGCAGGTTCAAATCCTGCTTCGTCCAAATTTTTATACGTTTTTAAATTTAGTATTTTTCTTTCCTAAGTGTGGAACAGTTTAAAAATAGTAAAAATATATGAAAAGGTCCCCGTTGAGCTTTTTTTTTGCGCCGGTTTTTCTCAGGTCTAAGGCAGTAACTTTAGTGAACAGGTGGTAAATTGTTTGACGTTCATAAAATGAGCTGCAACTTATTATTTTGATAAAAAAAATTGTTTTTTTAATTCAAAGTACACCGGTGGCGCTTTTTTATATCCCTTCATTTTTCTTACACTTTATCGTTAGTGCACTTTAAAACGCTGGTTCAACTTTTCATTAAGAGTTGCAAAGTTTACATTTATATTAAATTTGAACCACTTCCAGTACGTACTGGAAAACTTTGCCTTGAACACTCTTGAAGTTTACATATTGATCGTCATATTTATTAAAATTATTTTTTTCGTTTTATTTCATTATTTAATTGCAGTTTTATTTCTTTAAGCTATACTTGTTGTTGTCATTTGATTTTGTATACTTTCTTTTCGCTATTGATCCGGTTTATTGAAAAAGATGTAATTGAAGACGGTAATTCAACCATTTTTTTTATCTTCACACTGTATATGGCACGTAGCGGGGCACACATGAACAGTTAAATGTTCAAACACTTCATTCCTATAAAGAGACCTCCAGCCGAATTTTGGAACACGTGGGTACGTGTTGATTGGCGGAACTCAAGACAGCGCATTGCTTTGTCAACATAATTCTTTTTTTTTATAGCTTCACGCTGTATCCCGCACAAGGTAGAGGGAACCCGAGAACCTAGTGTTAAGACACTCCGTTTCACTTCCGTTCCCCACTTTCCGCCGAATTTTGAGGCAATGCGTGTTGAGTGGCGGAACTCAACGCCGCGCTTTGCCTTATTACCAGAGCGAAGAAATGAAACAATAAATATTTAAATCGAAAATATTAATTATTTCATTTCCTCGACTGGGGATCGAACCCAGAACCTGTCGGTTACAGTCACACGCTTGTGCCGCTGCGCCACGACAGGCCTCAACATAATAATTCAACGAATTATTATTGAATTAAGCTATTATTTTTAAATTATTTTTTAAATAACTATCAACCTGTTGTAGGTCGTAGGTTTTGGGTTTGATACTAATTCGAAGTAATGAAATATTTAATATTTTTATATCTTTGTTCTGGTATCAAGGCAAAGCGCGGCGTTGAGTTCCGCCACTCAACACGCAATGCTTTAAATTCGGCAAAAAGTGGAGAATGGAACGACGTGTCTTAACACTAGGTTCCCAAGTTTTCTCTGCCTACCCTTCTATGTCTTGGATACAGCATGAAATATTTACAATTGTTGAATATTAAACCAATCATAGAGTATTTTTACTATTTTTAAAGTGTTATTCCACACTTAGGAAAGAAAAATACTAAATTTAAAAACGTATAAAAATTTGAACGAAGCAGGATTTGAACCCGCGCCTCCTCTGGACGATTCCAAGAGGCGCGGGTTCAAATCCTGCTTCGTTCAAAATTTTTATACGTTTTTAAATTTAGTATCAATCATAGAGTAGTTTAGATTTTCTTGATTTAAAGCATGGGTTTTGGGTCCAATTCACAGTCCCGAATTTATATTTAAAATAGTTTTTATAGGATTGGCCTTTCCTTGTATTATACATATACATTGATTTAAGTGATAAAATATTTAATTAATTGAAAGATGTTTTGTTTTTTATCTTCACCTAGTTACTAAAATAACTACTGTTTATTAACTATTAAAATAATTTGCGTGGTAAGGGTCATTACATGAATGTAAACTTTATTGCTGCACTAGTAAGCACTAAAGAGTTCCACAGTCCAGGCCCTGGCCCCATCATCAGATGAGCTAATTGGTGGCCTATTTATTTTATTGTCACCTAAGCTACATCAAATTGAGTTTCTTATATTTTATTGCAAGTTACAAGTGAACCTTATAAAAATTCGAGAAAAGAACATTTTACAATATATATTATACATATTTTACAAATATACATTAAAAAAATAAACAATTCTATTGTATACATATTTATAAAGCTCCGTTACACAAAAATTAAGCCTATATTTAAAAAAAAATCGTGAGAATTTTATTAACTTCATGCCACATCCACAAACCATTACGAAATCTACTTAGACCTGTTCAGAACTGGATAACACTCCTTCTAAGGAGTCTACACTTCTTTTACTATGTTGCATTTATTTTGCTCACTCTGCGACTCGATACGTAATGAAACTGGAGACGTGAGTATGTTAGGTACGTATATTGAAGCTATTTGTGTATTGGAAGATTTTTATCGTGTTTTGCAACACTGATAAGTGTTTTTTATCGTTTTTCTTTTTTATTACACATTGCGTTACCTCTGTAATAAGAAAAATAAACAAAATATTATTTTATTTAAAATTTTGTTTAATGTAGAAATATTTATTTATTTACTATACAGAAAGTTTTTTGACGTAAATGGGGTGAGAAATTGATAGTTGATGGGTTGATTGGTTGTAAGGAAAATAGAACATTTTATATTAACGTATTTCAATTAAATTCTAAAGAAAATGAAAATTGGATCTATGACTTATCTATTAAATGCTATAGAAATAAGTGTGGGAAAAATTGCAAAAATCTTTTTCAACAAAGCCGTTTACCCGATCTCTTTCCTTATCAGCATTTTATTGCTCCACACATTATTACTGAATATATTTTTTTCCACCTATGATACCGAGCGCTATGTAACCAAGCAACCTAGCAGGATAAGGAAAGACACTAAAAATATTCTTTATAATCAATGAGTAATCGTAATTGGTAAGTAATAAATAAGTATGCTGTAAGTTATTAATTTAAAAAAAATCCCGGTGGATTTCTTGCGCCGGTCATTCTCTGGTTTGAAGCAGTAATTTTAGTAAACGATGGTACGTTCAAAAATGTAATCTGTCTTTTATGTTAGAGAACACGATGTTGAGTTTTGCCGCTTAAAATTTAAATTCGAATTATTTTTTAATGAAAAAAATCTGTTAGAAGCCCTTTTGAATCATCGAATAAACATAAATCTACCTCCGGTTCGGGCAATTCTACTGAGAAGAGCCGGAAAGAAACTCGGCTAAACATGCAGTGTCTGGACAATTAGGCGGAAAATGCAAATTTAGTAGAGTCAAAGAAGTACCACTACAGTAAGAGAAGTAACACAAGTATTCATGGATATTTGTGTTTCCTCTGCATAGAAGAAAATCTTATACTTGACGATTTTTTTAATTTTGGATCTTTACCAAATTATTTAATTATATGGACCTCCTGTTAAGTGGGAAAATCGAAGAATCAATAATTCTTTTTTGTCCACGCCATTAAAACGTCATTATTTGTAATGACATGCGTAATAAATGAAGGATGTGCTTCACGACAATGAAATTTTATACTTTCCTGTGTTATTCTAGGTAGATTTTTGAAAATATAACAAAAAATATGGCTTATGTATTCTACTTTCGTACATGTTTTAGCTTCGAAATTGAGGTTAAAATATTTTGTATTGTTATAAATGTACAATGTGTAATTTAATTGAATTTAATTAAAGTATAATCAGTACAAAGGAAAATATTTATTTTACGTATTTGTGTTCAAACAAGCGAAGTGTACACAGAGAATAATTTATAAGCACAAAGCATACGAATGTATCCAACCAGCCGCAGCGTCCACTAATCTCGGTCGAGTATGATTTCTGTTTTAACTATTTGCTTTAAAGGACTTGGCTTGGTGTTGGTTTATTTTTTCTTTAGTTGTCTCTGTCTCTTGTTTAATTCGTAGTATTAATTATGCTTTGAATATTCTATATTTTCTTTCTTCATTTGCAGGTTTAACGTATTTGATTATTTTACTTTATATATTGTAGGATAGTCAGATATAACGTATTTACGAGTGACTGTTCTATTATTTTTACTATTTATAAAGTGTTATCCCACACTTATAAAAGAAGAATACTAAATTTAAAAACGTATAAAAATTTGAACGAAGCAGGATTTGAACCCGTGCCTCGGGAACTGTCCGCGCCTCTTGGACGGCTTAGTATTTGATGGTTCTAGTACTAAGATTACGCTAGGTCCGGTTAGGTACCTAAGGTCGTGTTGTACTTAGGAGAAAACATTGTAAAATAGTAATACTCCATAGTTTCCTCAAATACAAAGTAAACAAAACCATAAGAATATTATTTAATGGTTACATAAATCGCAAATATTATGTAATTTTAATAGTAATTCAAAATACAAGAATCCAATAAGTCTCTACGCTAAATATTGTAACTGTTTCATTAACAGCGATATTAAAGTTGCGTAACTGCATGGGCAGCGTTTGTGCCAACATCAGCTGCGCTCTCATATATTTCTAGTTGGTCTTATGAAACTTTTTGAATCTAATAAAAATGAAAATTGCTATCTTTTTTAAAATGAGAAGTTATATTTGTTAATAACATGTGATTGTGACACTAATGAGAGAGTAGAATTTGAATATAGTGTCATGTGATGTTCATGTGTAAAAAGTATATATATTAAATTTTAATGTGATATTATAAAAATTGCAATATGTCATGTAATTCTTCAAATTCGGCGGAAACAGGTAAAGCTAAAAATAAATTATCAAAATTTATACAATACTTTTTTTTATCTTATATCTATAAAGTTAATACCATATTAACGTTATAGATGTCTTCTCCACTCACAAGGCTCGAAAGAGGCACTAAGCTATCCAATTTTATTTTCATATATATTTAAAAGTAACTTTTCCAAACTGTTCATTTACAGTTCTACAGTTACCATGAAATATGCTTTAAAACTTTTTATCGGTTTGATTTAGTGAAGCTCCCTCGAACAAAAGTGGAGTTCGCCGAGAAACTTGCAAGAAATATTGACGTTGACCGAAAAAACCAAGGGTTGGATATAAATTGAATCTCGAATTTGCCGACAAGTGCGGAATACGTAATACTGACTTAAATTTTGATCGCTTAAGGGTGATTGTAAATACCTATATGTATGTACATATACGATTTGTTTAGTATTTACGCTATGAAATCTCGTTGGCGGTACACGTTTATTATTATAAAATGATAAATGATCGCAAAGATATTCTTCGAAAGATTAATGTTAACAGGAGTTCCTGTATATTGTAGGAAGTGGGATTAAGTTACGTTATGCATATCGTATATATAAATGAAATTGTCACGTATTTAGACTGAATGTACACGAGGGTTTTGGATAGTGATTATTTAGAATTATGTTTGTATATATTTATATAATAATTATATTTGACGTTTTCCCAGTCTAGTCATTATTAGGCATAGGCAATTTGCCTAATCATTGTTCAGTGACATTAAATACGTACAAATTTAAAGGCGTGGTGTTTTATCTTATTATAGATTTTTTTTAATTTAAACGTTTTTAAACAAACGTTTTGTAATCGTCTTTTGAATTTTAGCTTATGCCGCTTCCCTGACTACATCATTGTTGCTATGATAAATTACCCAATATTTAAACACCTTAATTCCCTCTCTCCCCTGTCATTGATCAATTAAAATTAAAAAAAACAAATAGATGTTATATTAAAAATGAAATTATAGATTTGATATTTGCTGAGCAGGCGTACATCCTCTAGGGGACAACCTATTACCGTTTGTTGAGTTAAATGGTCAACTGGGTTGCTGAAAAGGAAATTGGAAGTTCCCGTGCAGTCTGTAAATGTCGCCTTCTACATAATTATAGTAATACTATTTTGTACTGGATTACGTGGTAATGTGGCCAGCGTAGAATGTATTTATATTTTACTTTATAATAGGTAATATTGTGAGGCCTGTTGTGACTCAGCGGCATAAGCGTGTGACTGTAACCGACAGGTTGTGAGTTCGATCCTCATTCGAGGAAATGAAATATTTAATATTTTCAATTTAAATATTTAATATTTTTATTTCTTCGCTCTGGTAACAAGGCAAAACGCGGCGTTGAGTTCCGCAACTCAACATGCAATGCCTCAAATTGGGCGGAAAGTGGAAAACAGAAGTGGAACGGAGTATCTTAACACTAGGCTTCCCAAGTTTCCTCTGCCTACCCTGCCAGCGTGAAGCTGATTATTATTTTGATAAAAAATACGTATATGTACATATGTATATATAGCTAAATTTGACGGAAAATGGGAAACGAGAGTATCTTAATAGAAGTATCTTAATAATAGGTTGTAAGTTCAATCCTTACTCAAGAAAACTGTTCATTTAACATTATGATTTCTGCGGCAAAAATTCCGTAACTCAACACACAATGCCTTAATTTCGGCGGAAGGTGCAAAACAATACGGAGTGTCTCAAAATTAGGTTTGGGAACCTCACTAGGTTGAGAGGTAAAATCTAACAAATAATGTTAAATTCTTAATAAAAAAATATAAAAAATATGTTTATCAAAATTATCGTTTCATTAAAATAATAGCGTTTTTGTTTTATGTTCATGTTTAATTGTATACTTTATTTTATTTTATAAATGCTTTTATTGTAATACGTTAAATGTCCTTTTATATATTGCTCGGCAGTAAGTACTAAACTTTAACTATTGTCATCAGCTTAGACTTTGTTCTATTTTTATTTTAGAATGAAAATGTTATTGAAATGTGCTATATTCATTTTAAATCAATGTTTAATTTAAATTTGTTTTTGTTTACAACTATTAATATAATGTAATAAATATTAAAGTAATGTTCGCAGCTAGGTCCATTCGAAGCTATAGTAACACGCGGTCAAAGTCGAGTAATTACTACTAGTTTAAAGGATTCATTTGGTCATCGTCGATCGGAAACGAATATATTGTATTTTTCCTTTACTAACAAATATAGTAAATAATTAAATAGACCAAAAAAAAATGTTTTTGGTTGGTTGTGGACTAGTTCGATAGTTAATGCAAATGGTAACGGATAAATCAATGTGAAATAAGTCTGGTTGAGAGTTACGTAAATATTTACAGTTTTATTTGACGCCAATGGATTAATTATAATTTAATACGGGATTTATATCAAGAGTTCTGCGATGAGTAAGCCATTAAACTGATTGTGAATATTAAAATATTAATTCTGATACTTTTTTATCTTGTACATGAATTTTTAATCGATAATTTTTTTATGTTTGAACATATCCTTTATTTTAGATTCTGATAAGATTGTAAAGTCAATAACAGTTCGGAGTTACTGCCACTGCTGTGTCGTTGATTGCCATTTAGCTACGTACAGTTTTGTTCTTGATTGATGGCAAAGTGAGAGCCACAAAGACAGACCATTTGGTTCTCTTTGCCTATTTCAAAATTATAAATATAATATGTAACTATTTAAAATATGGCATTTTAGGATATTAAAATGCTTCACAGAGAAATTGAAACTATCAGTAGAAGATTTTAACGATCTACCCTACACTGGCCGAAATTCGCACCCCAAAAGTGTTTATAATGAAAATTGGGCGTTGAGCCAAATATCGAGCTGAAGTCATTGCACTGCGCTTACTTTATTAATTGCAGTTGCCAAATGAGATTCGACCTACA